>JAIPRL010012560.1:0-11866 GCA_025469235.1 Pemphigus obesinymphae | reverse complement strand
ACGTTTAAAATAAAATTTTTTTTTTTTTTTTTTTTTTTTTTTTTTTTTATGCATTGACATTTCAACGTTAAAATTCATATCGGACATTTTTCTATTACGTCCATTTATGAAATTACTACCCATAAACAAAAAAAAAAAAAAAAATGTAATTTGAAATTGTTGAAAAAAATACCTATAAATTATAACCTATATGTTATTCTGTATCTTATTATCCTATATCTTATTATGTTATTCTGTAGTTATGTAGTAGGTACGACCATGGTAGAAATTAAGAAATATATAAATATAAATTATCTGTAAAACTATAACGATTTTAATCTAAGAATACACATATTTAGACAAATGGGATTTATTTATATAATATAATATATTATAATAAATCTATAGAGATAGATAATATACGTGAAACATTGCATATTATATAATAATAAGTACCAATATTTCATTGTCACAAATTTACTAATTCAACAAAATCAGGCCTTATTTTTTTAATATAATTTGAATTGCCATCAGTTATATTTGATTTAATTACATTTTTATTCAAAGAGGTTGTGTAGGATTACTTCACTATAGGTAGAGAGGAAATGCAATTATTTATCGACCTCGCCTAATAGCATCTATTTTAGTTTAATAGGAGGTAAACCAGTTAACTGCCATTATAGAGGCGTCGCAGAAAAACCATTTCCCGAATAAAGAGAAAATGATTTTAAGTGCTTGGAAGAAAAAACATTATTTATTTACAAGAAGTTATAAATTCTATTATTTTTTTTTTATAAATTTCGACTTTTTAAAAAAAAAAGCACTAGAATATTGTGTATTGTATTTATTCGTATTTAATTGAATTAATGAGAATTTCGAAATCAAAATGTATTGTTTATATTTCAACAATCATAAAAGAAATACACTGTAATAATAATACTTGGAAAACAAATAATCTACAGCCATGTAAAATATGCTGTAAGTATACAATATTTAGATACATTGTTTTATTCAAGAGAAATACAAATTTTAATAAATTAATAAACAGTCCAATATTCATCATATAATAAAAATGGTATTTATTTATTTTTAATAAAAATAACCAATGCTTTTATTTAGGTTTCAAACATCAAATAAATTGTTTTTTTCATTTATCTAATAAAAGATTATTTCTTATTAACGAAACTGTAGTAAAACAATAGTAAATTTGTGTTTATAAATATAAATGTAAAATAATATCGTAGATCATAAAAAATATAATTTCCTCGATAATCAACCAGTTTCTATATTACAATTTTTATAAAAATACAAACTGATCTTATACATTTTTAGTTAAAAATAATTTTATATAGTTCGTAGAGTTATTGGTATGTAGTATTTAAAATCTTATACGTCTTACTAAAATAAATATTTATAAAAGCATTATTCAAATCATGGCAAAACATTTTTTTATTCAAATGTTCGAGTCCCTTGTTTGACTCCTACATTGCAAATGAGGTAGCAAGCGTATTATATTTTTCTCGTTGGTGGCGTCTGGTATCTGGTGCAAGCAGACCTTTATGACCAAACCTGTCCAATAATTTGATAGATATATTTGTTATAGCTAAAAAGAATCATCATCGACTCCTCTAATATGTAAAGGTCCAAACTTGGGCATGTTAAGAGGTTTTGAGTTTGGAAAATATGATAATGTAAAACGGTTACTACTCTTAAACCGATAATGTAATTTTCTTTTTCAATTTCAAGAGGAAACTACACTAAAGATTTTCCATACCTAATAAAACCTTTCACACGAAATATAAATTAAATTAACTCTTAATATGATTTAACAATTTACATTTTTGCAAAATATTAATTACTAAAAGAGGTAATAAACATTTTAAAAAGTGAAAAATAAAGTTTTCATACACACGATATTAAAAAATATAATTAAAATATCATACAAACCTGATATGGTTGTCTCCAAAATATTATCCTTTATATATTTTATCATGAATATTTTACCTCTAATACTATTTTAAAATCCTTTTTTCATCAGCATATTTTTAGACAAACATCAGGATTATACAAAAATAAAAATTGATACGAATACTGGACTATTTTAAGGAGTCCGTGCAAAAATCAGGTAACTCCATTTTTCAAAACTTTGCAGAAACAAAACAAAAATCTAAAGTTTAAGATCAAATTAATGTTAAAATCAATTTAGATAAATTATTTATTCTGATTTTAAGAAATTTGTTCTGTTAAATGTATACAAATGTATATGAAAAATTTAAGTAAAAATAAATTTAAATTAATAAACAATAGAACTAGAGATTTAAATGTATCAAATGTATGTACAAATGAACACAATTAGTAAGTGACTTAAAAAAACCTATAATGCAACTAGCTACCAGCATAAAATAATTTTGCTTTTGAGGTAAATCGAAACTTTTAAACAGTTGAGGCAGCTGTAATTTGTGATTTGCGGGCATATAACACGCATAAGTAGTGACAATGGTTTTTATTTTTGAGAATAATATATATATTGAAACATTACAATTTCGTGTTGTCTCAGTTTGCCCAATCTCGCCTTACCGACAAATAAAACGGTTTTAAACAGATTAAAAAAATGCTGAATCTCGTTTCGCCAAATCTTCTGTTTTGATCAGATCTACGAGTATACCTATCATAAAAGATACTTATGTCAAACTACTTACATCAATGTAGATAGCGATGGAAATAAACATTCTAGGAAATTAATATTCTAATATAAAATATTTATATAATAATTCAGTCAATCGAAGTTTGACATAAAAAAATATAAATATAAATGATCGATTTTTTTTCTAAAATTTTTATGTAGGTCCTATTGTTATATAATATGTATTTGTTGGTCACCAGATAGGAGTTCTAAAACTAAAACTGATCGAGTTACAGATGCTGGTTGCAATCGTATTAAAACATCAATCCAACTATATACAAAACTACAACTATATAACAATCTGTGTAGGTAACCATATAAATAGTTTTCGTTAGACTAAATTACGAAATTAATTTTAATTGTTTCAACGACATGAGATTCAGCAAACGAGCTCAATTTAATCCGAAAACTATCTTGGATACATTTTTACAGTAGAAACTGTGTGTGTGGTCTAAAAATAAAACAAAATGAGGTCACTTAACTTGCATCCACAAGCTATAAATTGGTTTTCAAAAAAAATTTCATGTATTTGTAAGTAATTCATTATTTTTCGTAACCACAAATCCGGAATTTTTTTGCTTAAGATTAGTTGTTATTTATTTCCGGGTGCCAGGCGGTCTGCCATACCCCAGCACCAGTTTTTTAAATTATCAGATAAGAATTTCTAACTGGTATCAGCACCTAGGATATAATTCGTATCAATTATTATAAAATGATTACATTTTAATTCCAAATTATGTTTCTTTGTTATAAATTATTATTAGGTAACTAAATCTATTTTAAGCCAAATTAAAAAAAATCCCATTTTAATGTTAATTTTCATTTTTTTTAAAACTGTTATGTCTACACGGAATTTCGCATATTTGGGTGTAACGTACCGTTGATTAAATTACTATTTTAAATTACTATTAAAATATTTTAAAAAATCTGTTAAAAAAATTTCGGCCTATAATATATATGAATTTAAACATATGTATTTTAATTATTGATTTACTAATGGATTGAAAAGAATGTAGTTTGAATATTATCCATAAATGATATATAAAGTTATACACAAAATATAAACGATCAATAATTAATCAAATTGACGAGTGAAAACACCATTTGGTATGTACTATCAAGGTACTATTACCATTCAGACATGTTTATATATTCATACTAAATAATATAAAATATAAGAAAATATTTTCCAGTATTCATTTTGTATACAAAAATAAATCCCGGAAATCCTGAATTGTGTAATATGAATATTTAACTTTAATCTGTTTTATATATTTTACCGCTAACTCGAGGGAAATTGCAACTCGGTTTCATTTTGTAAATAACTAGAGTTTGGAAATCCAGTAGTCCGACCCAATTCATACTCCAATATGCCTTTTTAAAACGCCATATTATTATTTTTTAGAACATTCTCAAAATGCCGTTTGCGGTATTTTATTTTTTCTTTGTTATTCTTTGAACTGTAATAATATTATTTTAAAAAATAGATACATTTTACTGTATCTCAAATTTAAAAAGTGTAATTAACTAAAAAGTATATATTTATAAAAAAAATGTTGACCATATAAAAATCTATTATGTTCTTCTATAAAGTGTTATATAATATTATTTCAATACGGTATAAGAAATTAATATTGGTTAGTTCTGTTTAAATGCATTGGACAACAAGATGAAATCCGATGAATTTTACTTCATAGTCCGTAATACAAGATAAGCATGAAATCGGGCAATATATTTTTGGGACGATTTTAAATCAAATAAGTTTTCGAAATAACCATATTATTCTATATGATAAGCCCGTTACAATTAGAAGATAATTTAATTGTATACGAGTGTTATTGGAATTTGTAAAAGTTATGAAAACATAATTATAAGACACACTACACGGCAACAGTTCTATATGTGTGTACGGTAATATTTATAATGAATCGTATTACAAAAATACTTAATAACACGACGTAATAATACACTGTATAAACGCGATATGTTAATGAAGAACTAGCACTCTGACTTTTAATTATAAAAAGTTCATTATTTAAAATCTTTTTTTTTTCTTTGGCGAAAATACTGCCTGAACGGGACATTATTCATTATCCGCTGCCACAGTGGTGATATAATTCCTATTGTGTTCCAAGACAAAAATTTATCTCTTGTTTATTTTATTTTACTTGGGATATTATAAAAAAAAAAAATAAAAATTTCCAACTTAATTGTTATCATTTTGTTATTAGATAAACTATAGATTCGGCCGAACGTTAGGGATCAAACGGATATTCATAATGAAATAATCTATATATATATTTTTTTTTTTTTTTGATAATGCGCGTGAAAGTATTTCGATATTTTAACGAATCTGCATTTTAATTTTAAAGCCAAACATTTTACAATTCGAATAATATTATGAATTCATAATAGCTTATAGTGTTTATATTATAAATTAAATCCATGAAAATAGATCGGGTTATTCCATTGAAAAACATATAAATACCCAATTTATTGTGTTACGTATCATTGCTATTTATAAAATATTTTTGCATAATCGTGTGTCCGTATATTAAGTAATATAAACACGATATTAACTAAAATTTGTGTTTATCGAATTATCAACAATAAGTCCTGTCTATTGTATTAATACTAATTTAAATTTAAATCATTCGAAAAAATTGATTGACCTTTATCCAACATTTAACATACGTTTTCTTAAAATTCCTCATGTAAAATGCCACATAAATCATAGGCCAATGTACACCATGTTTATTTTTTAATAAATTTTGATTAATTTTTCCTCTTTGCATTACGATTAAAATTTTATCGATGTACAAATTCTACTGCTACCAAATACAAATGGTTTTTACCCCATCCACCGGGGGGGGGGGGGAAATAACATATATATATATATATATAAATATATACCTCAGCTCGAAGAGTGGTTATTGTCCCGTTCTTAGTGCTCTGCAGTTACGTCCCTAAATGAAACCCACAAATTCGGTATTGTGTGCGGTTTGTATTTTGTCGGTCTCTTGGGAAATTGACGGACAGGTGAACGATTTATCATCGGCACTTGTCAGCGCTCTGGGAGAAAGAAATAAACCAAGATTTGCCACTAGAAAAACCTGGCCGACCAGAGCTTTTGTCGAGAATATGTCCTAATATGATATACATATATATATATATGTATTTATATTATTATTATTATTATTATTATATTATTATAATGTACAAAGAAATCAAACAGCAATAATGGAAATAAAATGTCTGAACCTTTTTTCTATATAATATATTGTGTTATTTTTACACTATTTCCGTGACACAAAGAATACGTTTTTCTCGTCAGACCATTTTATTATTTTTATTGTTATTATTATTTTTTATTCGTTTTTCATTTTGCCGAGTGAGGGTCTGTAGTATTTATTATGCTTTGGATGTGAGAGATTAAATTAAAAGTATGACAATTTGATTTTTCCCCGTTAAAATATATATATACTGAACAAATAGACGTTAATAGTCATTTAAAACCGAAAGAATATTATAATGACTGTATTAAAGAATTCTCTGACGATATCATTTTAAAATTTCGAATCTTTAGAAACCAAGTTTTTAAGTTTTAAAGAGGTTAGCGTTTACTTAAAATATAGATTACAGAGTGTATACGGATGAAGAGTTTAGATTTGATATCACATAATTCTGTGATATTTACAGAGAAAACGATGAAAAATGTAATTTAATTATGAGAATATCAAATTTTATTTTCAAATATTAATTTCCTTCCCAAAGTTTTCACGGAATTATTTAATTTCCCAGACTTTTCACGTATTTACCCCGGAATAATAATTATTCTGTGTAATGTACGTAGTCCCGACCAGATAATTCTTTCATTTCTTGATTTTTAATATTTCTTAAATATTCATAAAAATATAATTCCAGTAGTTGAATTCGTATTTAGTTCAATTAATACAATGCAATTATTATTAGCTGTTATACACTAAATTTTAAGACTCCAATAATTATTATACTCTCCACTTTTATATTTGTATTTTTTTTAATTAATTGAAAAGTTTTAATTGATTTTTTTATTTAACATCATTGTTAACAAACTGTGATTAACATTTTATTTTTAGTATCTATACAAATAGATTTTTATTTACTTTTTTTTACCAAATAATTTAATATATTTATTGAATAATATCTTCTATTTTGTATGAATGTAAACAAATTTATTAGACAATAACTAGCCATTCCAGTTCTTAAATAATAGTTATTTATATTTAATCAAATATTGGTTCAAAAATATGTAAAATAACCAACATTCGCTTACTAATAATGGAATTATAAAAATATATTAGTAACTAATTATTAAAACAATAAAAATAAAAAAAGGTGCACTTCGCTACTGGGCAGTATATTCTTGGTGGATGTATTGCATATGAAAGCAATGATAAATCACTGCATTCAATTAAACGATTTTCATAACTCTAGTTTTCAGCAGTATTCATAACTCTTAATATTAGTTATATACTCAGTATCTACCTATATTTAACATTACATTAAAGATCTAATGTAGAAATTAATACGATCTTACAAAATTACGAATAAATGAAAAATTTTAATTGTACGAAATCGTATTTTTGCCATTTTTTCATATTTTTCATCATTTTTTGGTAGTTTTTCCTTACGCGCATTAAAAAACTATTTGAGAAAATCTAAAAATTACCTTTTAAAAATACCAACTATATGAAATTTTCTACAGGAAACCATGTAATCATGTTAAGATCGGAGTACTCCTTCTGGTAGTAAATTTGTATACAGAAAAATAAAAAATAAAATAAACATTATTGTAAAACCACTAGCTCCCTCGCTACGTTCAGAATTTAAAATATTCCTAAGTAAAAAAATATCTAACGCTAAAAACTTGTAAATGAATTACTAATGTAATTAGTGTGTAAAGTGTGTAAAGTGCATAAAAATGTCAATATTATTGTCAAAAAAGTATATTGTTACCTATATATGTAAATGTTCAACATGAAAGTATACTTATCGAACAAAACCAGTCTAAATAGAAAATACGTACATATTTTAGAATTTAAACTCGAAGCATAGTGGGATTCTAAAAGGTCAAAGGCATTACCGGATGAACGGCTTTATTTTATCGATAAAAATTCAACATGAAACTATATAATATCAACCATATAGTACGTGATAACACAAAAGTTTGCAACATTTATATAAGGAAATCTTTTTGACCTTAGAATATTCCCATACCTACATATACTTAGTGTATTTATTATTATTATTATTATCCTTATTTGACAATGTTTTTCATGAAATAATTTGTGTTTACTTCAGATATGTCATAATATGATCGACCCTTTTAAATTTAAATATCGTACGATCATATTATGCCATTGGAATATATAATTTTTATTATTATTTTTATGGAGATTTGAGTTCATTGAGGTTCAACTATAATTAATATAAATTATAATTATCTTGCAGAACGTTTTGTATCAATCATTACTAATCAAGTCACATTTACTGTTAAAATAATGTTTGATAAATACATCATTAAAATATATGAATTTCCCATACTTTTATTAAAATGGATCGACGTTTGTCGAAATTTTTAATATTTTTAAATAAAACGTTAAGAAATGCCCTTTAACTATTTAGAAATTTCGTATAAAAATGACTGTCAATCGTTTGAAACTGTTTTGTTATTCGAGCAGTGGTATATTCGGAATTTTCCATAGAATGAATTCAATGAACTCGTTTAAAACCACGTATATCTCCTTTAACAGTCATTGGATGTATGAAATGCATATATATTATAATATATACATAAGATATAATGTGCATTCATAATTTAGGTATATCAAAGATTTCATTTTAGTTTTAGTTTGTAACAAAGTACTAACTGTTATCATACATTTTGGACTCGTCCCATAATTGTATATTTCAAATTAAATATAATAAAATAATTTCTGATTATTTGGTAGGTATTATATGTGCGATTGAAACGGAGTGATTAAAGTTTTCCGTAAAGGAAGGATCTACTGAAAAGAGATCTCAGCGGTATTAATATGGAAAAGGTGATTTGAATGGCATGTACTCAATGATGCTTATACATATAAAAATATTATAAATAATAGTTATATATACACAGCGGATGAAATATGGAGACGAAATGGAATTTAAAAATGAAAATAAATTTTTCCATGAACAAAATAATAACAGAAGACGTAAAGATATCCGTATGACTAGGATGTATCCTTTATATTTTACGTTTTCCCCGTAAAGAATATACGGCCCTTATATTTTATATCTGAGAAATAAACATTTTTTAACGTAATAATTTTTCATATTTTGGTTTTTTTGATAAACGAAAGTTAATATACTTGTATGTATTTCAGTCAATGGTTTTATTTCAAAATGTATTACGTGACTTTAATTTCAAAATTGTATTCAAATTTCAAAAATTTGTAAATATATACAATGTATGCTTAACAATTCCACCGTATAATATATCTTCGGGTTCGTAATTATTTTAAACAAGGAATAGGCCTTATTACCATATTAAATGGTCACTGTGCAGACTTGTATTATTGTATAATACCAATATCTGCTCGGAATTTACCGAGTTAATTTACGTGTACTTAGTATCCGGTCGCTGAGATAACAGTATAATATTAGTAGATAGTAGTGATGTCCAAATAAGACGAAATAAACATAATATTATTATAAACCAGACAATAGTATTATATATATTTTGAATCAAAATTATGTAAATCGTGACGAGTCAGCATTTAGTAGGAAGTGGTCCATTTAATCATAATCAAGTTATATATTCATAATTTACGACACAATATTATAATAATGCATTTTTACTACATGAGTATCTCTCTTATCGTGTTTTACTTACATAGATATAGATAAAACACAAGGACATAGAAAATTAGAATATACGTGCTATAAATTTATAAAGTCGAGTAGGGAAATAAAGTGTCCAAATATTGTTTATTAAATTAAGAAAAGTTAATATATAATATAAAAAAGTTAAATATAAAAAGAAAATGTGCCTAGAGTATTTGAAAAAAGATGAACTAGTTTTGGCCATGAGTCATCAATTTCTTAATTTTATTTCTGTAATATGTTATTATGTGAATTTATTATATATTATATGAAATATGTTTTTTATATCGAATATTGAAATTTGTATTAGTTTTTAAAATCTAAAAAATTTTTTTCAGCTAAATATATAGACCCCAATTATCATAATTCAGAGAAGATTTATTTTAATATTTATTGGTTTTATTATTTATGGTTTTCAAAAATAATGATTTTAATATCTTGAAATTTACACCGCGCGAATATGCAATTTAGAACTATATTATCATTTATCAAACTAAAAATAAAAAAATCTATTTTCAGTTATTAATAGACATTTGATATTTCGAATTTCTTAAGCTCTAAGCATGATCATTTTGGTTTTTAAGACCTTACAATTGTATACAGAGTTAAATGTACGTTACTCTAATTAAATTTAAAAAATATCGAAAATCCGTGGCCACAATTTCTTTTTATAGCCATTTAAATTTTTTCAACAAAATTTATAGATGTGGCTGTTCCATAGTAACTTTTATTTATGAAATTAATGCTTTGTCCAGCCATATTTTATTTAGTTATTTTTTTAGTTATTTATTTAGATAAACGCCAAAGATAGCTTCAGTACAAAGTTACATACATATATTATAACATAACAGAATACAATAGCATATGACATAACATTCTATAACAATATTAAATAATAATAAGATTAGCTACAATACAATTAAAACATTAATATATAAGCATTTCAAAAACAGTTTACTTATAATATATGGTGGATATTTACAAATGAAAGAAATCAAGTCCGGATTCATTTCCAATCCTCAATATTCTTTCTAAGGTATTATTATACCCATAATTAGTACGGTGGGTTTTTATATAGAAAGTAGAACATCTTCGTGAGTAATATTGAGAAACATTGAAAGAAATACGTTTTAAAAGGGAGGAACATGCAATTTTGCCATTAATTAGTTTAGAAAGGAAGTATATGTCAGCTTTTTTTCGACGAATAGATAATTGACTGAGATTAAGAATATTTTGAATATCAATTATATTATAGTCGTTTTCGATATTTAAATTTTTTTTAAAACAAATGAAACCCAAAAATCTTCTTTGTATCATTTTGATTTTTTGAATATAGCACGTTGAGAATGGGCACCATACAATAGACCCATACACCAATATTGAACGGACCCGGGAACAATATAGGGTTTTCAGGCAATAAGTATCAGTAAAAGATGAAGTAGATCTAATTAAGAATCCTAAGGTTTTTAGAGCTTTTAAACAAATTTGATCAGTGTGAGTAGAAAATAAAAGGTCAGATTGGAATGTAATACCAAGATCACGAATAATAGTAACATTAGGTAATAGAATATTATTAATTGAATAATTAAAATTGATTTTATTTTTTGCACATTTTTTTTCGACAAAACTAAATTTTTGAACATTTAGAGACATTGAGCTTTAATTTATTTACGACACACCAATCAAAAAATCTATTAAGGTTTTCTTGAAGAGTAAAACAATCATTTACACAGGATATAATATGATAAAGTTTAAGGTCATCAGCAAAGAGTTTAAATTGATAAGATTTAAAACATGAGCCGATATCGAATAAGAATACTAAAAACAACCACGGGGATAAATGTCCACCTTGTGGGACACCAGAAGTTACATTGCATTTAGATGATAAAAACCATTAACTTTAACTTCTGGATGACGATTAACTAAATAGGGTTCAAACCATTTAAATAAGTTTGCAAAAAAGCCAATTTGTTTTAACTTTTGTATGAGAATTCCATGGTTTGCAGAATCAAATGCTTTACAAAAGTCCGTATAAATGACGTCAACCTGTAGACCTTTTTCAATTTTTTTTGTTTTAAGTATATCTGAGTATACAAGATAAATTTATTATTTCAGGTAACTGTGAGATAGAATTATTTAAATTTAAATTTAAATTTAATTATTTAAATCAAAAATATCCATAGTGTAAACTGAGCTAAAGTAATCTTTAAATAATTCAGATATTTCAGAGCCATTCGATTTACTAATATTATCAAGTTCCATAATAGATGGAATATTATTATTGTTTTTTAAGTTTTT
>JAIPRL010012559.1:0-11866 GCA_025469235.1 Pemphigus obesinymphae | reverse complement strand
TAGGAGATGTTGGTATGATCATGGACACTATGGGAGGAAATGAGTCTGTAGTTGTTGGAACATTGCCACAACGTATTGCTTCGTGTTTGACTGTATTTGATATATTTTTGCAACACTCTCAACCCGTATTGGCTTCAATGGTTTTGCCTGAAAATAAGATAGGTGTTGATGTTTGTGCTAGTCAAATTGGCTTAATTGATGCAGTTGCTAACATTCTTGGTATTAAAGATACTACGAATATTAATCCATTATCGACATTAGCTAACCTGGGAATGGATTCCTTGATGGGTGCTGAGATCAAACAGACGCTAGAAAGAAACTACGATTTGTTTTTAAGTGCTGGAGATATTAGAAATTTATCAGTTAAGACGTTGCAAGAATTTCAAAGTAATAACTATTGTGATTTACGTGCTGATCCTAAAAATTGAGTGATCTGATATGATATGATCTATATTATATTTGTGGGAATTGTTTTCTTTTCAACTTTAAAATCAGTCTTCCAGAAATTGTTGTTATGATATATGGTGCAAAATTATTGTTAAATGTTTTTGTGATTTTATACATTTCTTATATATTGTTTTTGTTTTTAGTATTTTTATTTATTTTATGTGCATATTACGGAATTAAAAACGTTCATAGTTTTTGAGTAAATTTTTTCTTCTAGAAATCCTAAATTAACAAAATATGAAAGATTAGGATATTATATACTTTACTACAAAGTTTATTTTTATTAATTAAAATTTTAAAATTTTTACGGTTTTTATCACAAATTTTAATTCTTTAATTATATATATATATGTAATAACTATCTTGATTTTGTGCTGTTAAATTTCTAATTTATATTCTAGAAATATTTTCGCTTTTTATATACATTTTTATCAAATGAGACTATTTAAAACTTTGTGTAAAACAGAATAAAAACACATTTATATAGTATAACAAATGACAACGTTTTAATAATTATGTTTTATTTATATCTCTTAAATGAACCTCGACGTTTTCAGCTGATTATATTATAACCAGGAGTCTCTTGGGTAAAACAGTTGGTGGTACATATTTATTAAATATTATACAATAATCAATAACATGTATCAAATAATGCAAAACCAATATTGTACTTATTTTATCCACTAGTTTCCTCGGAAAACACTGAAAACAAACTTATCAGTTACATCACAATATCCAATATTTTTTTTCGTATAATAAAATATTAAAACTCATTTTATTATTTTATCTTTGTATTTCTTTAGTTATTTAATAATAGTTTTTTTTGGTTTTGGCGTAACTTTATTTTTAATCGCGATCTTTTGCTGTAACGATGAAAAATGTAGTTTTGTGAGAAAACCAAGGAAAAATCTAATTTCTTTCAAATATTTTTATTTAATTTTATATTTTATTAATACACTTATACACTAGGTAGTTGGTATGCTTTTTAACTTTAATAAAAACATTTACCTACATTGTTTTGAAATTAAAAAACTAAAAAAGCTAACAAAACGGGAAATATACCCAGTATACCTTTTTTCGTATATATCATATATATTAATTATTATAATTCTCAATTAGTGGACGCTATAGTGTAGGCAACTTTTAGATGTTTTTGACTAATAGAAATTTAACAATAAAATAATGTTAAATACATTTTAAAAATATTTAAAAAATAATTTCTTACCTGTACCACTTTTTATTATTTCATAATTATGACATTTGTTCAAAAACTACACGATTTTGATTGTCTAGTCTTCTTTCTAATAGGGTCTGAACTATGAAATTGGCTTACATTATCATCATATGAGGAGAAGGATTTTGTATTTTTACTATCAAAAACTATTTATCCATTATCAAATTTATTTTCAATGATGCCTAGTTTCAATCTTATTTGAGATAATATACCATATCCGTCTTATCTAATGTTTATATATAGTGTAAGCTCAAACCCTTAGCAATATATTTCTAAATTGATAATGACAAAAGTAGGATTTTTCAATCTTCATCCAAGAAACTTGGTTATTTTAAAACAACATCAATAATCTCATCAACTCTCTTAGATGCCATCTAATTAATAAAATAATTGAAACTATCAATCAAGATATATAAATTGATATTTTGTATTTATTGTCTATGAAAAACAGATTATTGAATAATCCATATAAGTACTAATATAAATTTAATACTTAAAATTATATAATTTATATCATTAGAACAAATTTAAAGTAACAAAAAGCCAAAAAATTATATTTCTATTGTAATTATTAAAAAATATTGAAGAAACGATACTTTTCCTTTATGCTTAAAATATCTACAGGGAAAATGAAATAATAACCTCTTTAAAGTACTATCTAGATAGAAGTATTTGCCATAAAACAATTTCTTATTTAAATACTCCTATTTCTACTATCTATCGGAAAAATATTACTCACCCAGTATTTATTGTTAACCTTATGAGTATTAATTCTGTAACTTAGAAAATAAACAATGATTTTATTAAATATTTAATTAATATTAATATTCGTTCATGATCTCTGGTGCAAGCCGGCCATAAATACCAAACCCATCCGATAATTTGGTAGGTATTTACAGCTTTAGCTACTAAGAACCATTTTCTACTGTCCTAATTAGTTAAAATGCAAACCCTTAGCATGTTAGAGTTTGGGAAATAAGAGGATGTAAAACTGTTAATTTTTTTTAAATTTAATGATCATAATTATGCTAGTTATTTTTGATAAAAATAGTATAATTAAATATAAACAATAGAATATTACAATATTTACAATAAAAAAATATTATGTTAGTGGTTTGATATGTTATGTAAGTTCAGAAATGAGTTTACACATACAAGTTTGTCACTATTATTACAATACAACCAATTATCATTGATAAATAATGTGTACTTCAATGAAAAAAAAATATATAAAATCCGTCTGTAACATGAATCATACAATTTGTATTACTATTTTACAATTAAATTTAACATCGTTTACACATAGTTTATAAATGTTATTTGTTATTTGACATGTTCTATATGTTTTATAAATTACATTTCTTTTGTTTTATTGATTTTTTCATCTGCAGGCATTTCTACATTTCTATTCGGCGATATTTTTTGTGGCCTAAAAATGTTAAATTAATGATTATTAAATTGATATTTTATGATATATTTTATCATATATATTTCAATTCCTATTAACATTATTTTATAAACAGATTATAATATAAATATATGAATAACTAAGATAACATTGTACTGTGATTTACAAAGTGCGCTACATGTGAATAGATTGATGGGCATATTTTAAGGAAAGAAGAGATGTAGGTACTAAGATTACTAAAGAGAATTTATGTTGAAAGAAAAAAGGTAGAGGAAGAATGAATAAGATGTGGGAGATGTAATAAATAGTGATTAGTGGTGGGCGATTGTAAGTGAAGGGGATGCTGGAGATCGAATTTAATAAAAGTGGAGGACTATGGTGATTAACCACAAATAACTAAGAGGAAATATAAAGGAAAAATAAAAGTTAATAATAGTAGAAGTTTCCTATCGTCTCTTCGGTCTTCATATAAGATAGTGTATTATTAATTTTTTAAATTAAAAGAAAAGAACAAAAAGTATTATTCTGTATACTATTCAATATTTTTTTACACCATTAAACACACTTCATCAGGGCCGTCCTGAAAAAATATTTTGGGGTGAAAATGTGAGAAAATGTATAATATACTTCTCTTCAATACAATAAATAAGAAAAAAAAAGATAATCGACTATTTCCCATTTTCCAATTAAAATCCTAATAATTTATAGTTTACCGACTTAAAATTCCGAAAAATACTTCATTACTGCATAATTTCCCAACAAAATTCCAAAATATTTGATTCAAAACGGGAATAAGCAAAAAAAAGCCATCGATTTATTTTATTATTTGCCAACTGAACTTAATTTTTCTAATTGCTTTTCAAAGTTAGGAAGGTGAAACACTTCCTCGGGATATTCCTGCATTACTTGTTCCCTGTTACTTCAACTTTGATATAAAAAAATATATTTATGATGTAAATCTCTTTATGTAAGAATAATTTTATTTTGCACAACAAAATAACTTTTAATCTTACAAACCCACCAAATAATTTCGAACAATACGAATTTAGAACCTGACAAAAATATAATTACTCATATGCTCTTATTTCAATTTTGAAATTTGAAATTATAAAAATGTGTTTCTGTCAATTTAATATAATACTTTTTAAAAGTATTAAATATTTTAACATTTTAATAATTGAACCAAAAATAATATCTGTATAGATTTTTTACGGACAATTTTCTGTGAATATTTTCATAGTCTAAACTGTATCAGTATTCAATATGTATAATTAATCCAACATAGTTTGTAATAACATTATGTAGGTATATCTAATTAGTAAATATAAAACTGTAATTAGTTATTTACCTATCATCAAATATCAAACGTGTAATGTTTCCAAATGGTGATTCAACAACTAAGTATAACACTGATGCCCACAAATAAGATCTAACTGTATCATATATGAATGCATCTAACTGAAACAAAATAATCACATATTATTTATTTATTTATTATATTACAATCTAGGGCTGAAATTGTCAAAAAAAAAAAAAATTAATAGTACGTCGTAACAAATATTATACGAATTAATAGAAAAAAAACAACAAGTAAATATAAGGTTAATACAAACGTGATTCATAAATAAACTGCAGTATACATGTGCTAATGGATAAAAAAATGAATGAAAGGTACATACCTCCTACAAAATACATGTCCATAGAATTGTACCCGATATAGAAATTAAGATTACAATGAACGTTACACCGTAAAAAATAGTGTAAGTATTAAGAATTAATATAAAATATGCTATATACGCATAAGAGGAATATTATTTAGTTAATCAGAAGGTGAAAAAAGTACACAGAAGAAATAAATGTTCCTAGTCGAACGAACCGATACTTTAAATTCGAATTCACCCAGAAATTCGGAGGAGTACATATGTCTTGCTGGAGTTAAGTCCTGCGAAGAACTGCAATCCAGCAGTCTGTCGATGATTTTTAAAGTTCAATAACCAAGGAAGATGACTGACAGATGTATAAGAATGAGGAGCACAAGGAATATCAAAGGTATAAGAGAAAAATCGATGACATTTTCTTTGTGCCCGCTCGATCATACAATTGTCACCATATGTATAAGGAGCTCATAGCACTGATGCATACCCAAGTGATGATTGTACATACGTGTAATAAAACTTTAAATGAACTCACATTCAACCTTAATGAAAAATCAAAGTTATTTATATGTTTTGTAGCAGATTTCCTCCATATATATTATATATATATCTTAGATTTCGAGAAAAATGAAAGCTAATATTACATTATAGTAAAATCAGTGCGAGGAACAGAAAATTCATAAATTGTGTAGACAAAATTATGATCATATTGATGATGCGAGATGGTTATCTAACATTTCACAATGTTAATTTAAAGTTTTAAAGACTTAAACCACAAGCTCAGTTTAAGTTCAGTTTACAGCAATATACCCTCTAAATAGTATTTGATCTGCATAAATAGATTCGTATCATCTACAAACACAATCAACTTACCATGAATCAGCACGGTAAATGATCTATTAATGAGCAGTGAAAACTGAATAGTTCTTTAAGGAACATCGGAAGAAAATATAACAATATTTAGTCTTGAAGTTTAACAAACTATCGAAATTCCGCCAAGTAAAAATTAAAAATGCAAGTGATGTATTGCCAAATCCAATTTCATCCAAAAAGTTAATTAGAACAGTAGGGCCCACATGGTCAAATTATTTTGCAAATTCATTGTATGTAACCTAAAATTGATTATGATGCCAAAACAAATTCGTAATACAATAAATTATAGAATATAATAATAAATAATAATATACGTGTTTGTTGAACGATTAGGGATGAAACCATGATGGTTGTTAACCAGAATAAAGTGCGCAAATTGATTGATAGACATTATAACAAATGATTCTAACAATTTAGCTATATGTGAATTAATAGAAATTAGACTGTAATTTTAAACTTTTGAAATGCCATCTGATTGTAAAGTAAAATTGGTGTAATGGAACATAATTTAAAAATATATGGAAATATACCCTCATCTAATGACTTTCTAAATAAAAACGTTACGGAGTGCTACTAGATTATTACAGTAAAACGTTTCCATGTAACATTTTTAATAGAAAATGGATAAATTATCTTACTATTGTTTTCATTGAAAAATATACAGGTAATCTCAGTTCACTATGTGACATTACTATTTGAACAAGGTTTACCAATAAAACGGAATATGACATTTTTCCCAGAGTTACGGCCACTTTATTGTCAACCAAATATCTCAATATACCTGTAAGAAAAATTAAATTATTTATGTGATTACAGTAATTTATTCTGTATTATTCATAATAATCGTTTCGTGGTTAATAATATAATTGTATAATCTTAGTTAATATTAGTGTTCGTTTTGATGCAAGATTTACAGAAACATATAATTTTTATTTTAGTATTTTATAATTGAATAACAATGATTTATAAATTATAAGTTATTAAGCCATTTGGCAGTATTGGATAGTAATTTGATATATATCAACAATTATTGTAACAAAATTACAATAAAGCTACTAACAAATTACATAAAAAATGTATTTTCGTACAGATTGATTATGGTGATTTACTCTAAATTAAAAACAATTTGTTCCTAGAAACTTAAATAAAAATATATTTTTAAATGTTATATTAATGTATATTTAAACTTATTATTTTATTAATTTTGAACTACTTATTGTAATTCTAGATTTTGAAATTTGTAATATAATTAAAGTAGTCATTTTAGGTTTGATCTCTAATAATCAGAGATTATTAGATTATCTAATAATCGGACCTGGACCGGATATAAGTGACTGATTACAATTAAAATCAACAGGACGATAAACTCTCAGAATCCACCCAAATCTCGGCCCAGATACGGCCCAGATAAGGCCTAGATAAGGCCCAGATATGTGTGTATGAGAAATGGGAAAAGTTTTCATATATAAGAGCATTTAGGGTTTATTTTTTTTTTTCATTTATGACAATTTCTTCTACAGAAAACGCCAAAATATGTCAAACGTATTGACAGTATATATTTTAATTTAAAATTTATGAAATATTATAATTTTTAAATATAAATATTAAATTTACGAGTAAATATTACACACATAGTACATTACACTTTTATTCTTGTCTACAGCGTTTAGAGATTACGTTAAATATGCATAAGTGTCATATCTAGTCTTTTTCCAGAAGTCTTCTACCAATATTTCCTGAATAATTTTACTCTTGAGCGTATTTTTCTTTATAAAGGAATCTATCTTATCCCTTCTTTAAATTGTATTCATCACATAAATATTATAATATTGGGAAATCTCGTAAGGTCTTAAAGTTTTTTAATACGTAAAACTAAAATTTTTTCCTCTGTCCCTTGTCTTTCCACCCTTTACTTTACTTTATTAGTGTACTCTTTTCTAGAGTATAGACGACCAGCAGTTTTGAAGTGTAAATTTTTACACTGCTAAAATTCAATACTTAGAAAGCTCGTTTAAAATCGGAATTAGTTCAAGCTCATGTTCCTTTTCTTAAAAAGGTATTAAATCCATTTTTGTTCTAGGCTTCAATATAGAAAATAGTTCCTTTCTTATTTAAAGAAGAACATTATTTCGTTCCTCAGCAATTTTAAATATTTTTAAAAATATGTAGGTATAAATGAAAATTATTTATAATATAAATCAGACATATTTTATGTACCCACCTTTTTTTATGATTTTTTTTTTTTAAATTAAAAAAGCCACGGAAACAATCCGTACCATGGATGGATATAAGTGGTGGAAGTTGGTCAAGTAAACTACTTAGTTTCTGAGAGTAGTGAGGTACATATTATCAAACAATTATGTATTTCGGTAATATAAAGCATTTTTTTTAATCTAGTTATTCAATCAATAGATTTTAGTAACTAAAATCTAAATGATTCTTTAAAGAGCCCATTTTTATATTTTTCGGGTTATTTTTCTATTCTTTACAGAAATTACGAAAATGTACAAAACTTGTTATACATTGGAAAAAATCAAATCAGAGACATGCTATTTATACTAAATATTTACCGTAGCACTATAATGTTAACGTGATAAAATAAAAATTAATTATCTAAAATAATAATAATTGGTGCACTAATTTATCCGAGGACCAATAACTAACTTCCTCTATCTCTACCTGGACGGGTTTTTAAAATATGATTTTCAAAACAATATCTATTTGTTATATTATCTTTTATTTAATATTATTATATACCTACAGGTTTAACTGTATAGTTCAATAATGTCAAAATTTCTGAAGAAAAACTACGTAAACTGTTTTACTAAATTCTAAATATTCTTTAAAGTGCGTAAAAAAAAAAGAAGAAACAAACATAAACGTATATGGTCCTTCTAAAAATGAACGAAATTACAATACGTTCTTTCATACAAAAAAACTTCGTTTTCAAAACGCTCCTGAAAATTCGATAGATCAACTTCCTGTAATTTCACAAACATTTCGACTCTATCATACTCATACTATAATGCTAACCGTAATTTTGTTTCATCAATCCTTATTGACAGTATTTTTATTCCTGACCTCTTGATGATTTCTTTAGTGTTCCGTCATTCCCAACAAGATCTCACTATTTTATGTTATTATTATTATTTCGTATAATAATTTTATGTTACTTCACATAACACCTCTTATGTGCTTTATTATCATTTATATAGAACGACACAACTTTGTAACGATTTATAGATATTTAGTTTACAGCTTTTTTGTTAATATCATAACACATTAAATGTTAAATATATTTATATAAATCTTGTATTTCTTGTTTAAATGTTGGCTGTTGTATACCCTAATAAAATAATAATAATAATAATAATAATAATAATAGTATAGTATCTATAGTAGTACAATATACCAAGTCCATTAACATTTACAATTCATATTAACAAACTCGAATAACTTGATAACGTATGCAAATGTAATAAATATTACCAATATTTATATATATATATATATATATATTATTATTATTATTATTATTATTATTATTAAATATATATAATATACAGCCAATATTATTATTTAATAAAAAAAAAAATATATTATTCATTTCTAAATAATTTAGTAATGAAATAATTGTAGGTAACGTGAAAGTAATTTGAATAACTGTATTGTGCAACATGTATCGTAATTTAATTACTTTTTAAAAACCCAACACTGCCACTTGGAATATTAATATTTTCTACGATAATTATACATAATATAGTCAAAAGATTAAAACTAGATTAGAGAGATAGACGATTTAAAATATTTTTGTTATTTTTTCTTTTCGTCTTCTATTATTTTACAGAGAGTTACAAATAATTTATAATAAAAAAAAAAGAAAATAGACGTACTCCTATATTTACATTCTAATGTTCTAATAACGTAAGGAAACTGTCTAGAAGCCAATCATAGAGAAGCTAAAATAAATAAGTTTGATAAATCATCCACATGACTCAGACACGCTTTTCTACACTCCTAATACAATAAGCAAAGAACCCACGATTAGAATGTGGCGTATTTTAAGACCACACTCCAAGCGCGTGCAAAAGAACGCACGTATAAAAGTACCCAATTATCTGTTCTCTAAATACACCACTGCATTAATCTATAAATATATTTCTTCTGATTATAAAATACATCAATAAATGTCTTACTTAAACGTAGACTAAAATACAACTTACCAACACCAGATGTTTCTAGGAAAATAACAATACTCATACATAAAGAAGTAAATGTACTATGACTCAGAACTGAATATAAAGCATGTTCTAATGGATAGTAAGGTCTATGCCTCCTATAAAATATGTGTCCATAGAACTGAACTGGTGTAAACACTAAGATTATAATAAACGTCACACCGTAAAATGTAGTCTAAAAATTAAGAATTAATACAAAATATTATGTCAATTCATACATAAATACTATATTGATATCCATAAGTTATATTTACTAGTGATGGTTTGAATTTTTTTTCTTTGAGTTTTTTTATGAATATGCCAGATGCCAAGCCACATAAAAAAGGTAATGCCCGCATATAACTCATTCTGTATGCTTCTGAAAATGATTTGGAACTTCTTCCATCTAAAAAAAATCTGAAAATCATGGTAATATTTTCATTGTGAATCATTCAAATAAAAAATTATAATTTCAATGTTAATTATCTTATATCTATATTAGGTATATTTATACGTAAAACAAAATTATAAATATAATCATATTATAATAAATGGTACATGAAAGTAAAATAGTATAATAAAAAAGCTATAAAGGATTTGAGAAAATAAGTGACCAAAATATGACGATAATAGTTCACCTATGATAATCCTTAGATTTAATTATAACTATTTAAGAAAGATGGGTGCATTTGATTTTGTTGGTGGCATATCCTATTTTGTTTCTAGATAGACATGACACTAGGATTACTTTCCTAGTATGATGGTAGGGGGGGGTGGTTCCACGTAAGCATATTTATTCCAGAGATAATATATTTTTTTACATTTTATCTGGGGTTTGAATTAATTTCGTGGAGGAAAATTTGTGCCTTAAATCATTCCCAACTCACTCATACATATAATTTCAATCACATTAATGTGATTAGTATAATATCTGAAATGTTATAAAATTTTAACCCAAAATAAAATAACCTACAATATACGGTACACTACAGTGTTTATTCAAAATTGTATTATATAAAATATAAAGATTAAATTAGGTTCATAATGTTATCATTTTTGAATAAATATAATTTTAAATTCTGAGTGGACCGAATAAACTATTGATTTTATAATAATGTTGATTTGTTTTCTGTGAGCAATTTTTTGAAAAGGAGAAGATAACTATGGAAATAAAATTGTTTTGTCATCTCAATCTTTATTACGTAGTATATAATATATATGGTCTATATGATTATATTGTCCAGTGTTCTTTTAATTTACCATATATTTACTATTATCTATAATAGCTACTCGGCATGTCATATATTAAGTACATTTTATACAGCTCAAACGTATTTTTTCTAAATAAAAATGCCAACATTCATTTTAAAAATATATGAATATGTTATAAATAGGGATTACATTTTAAAATAAAAATGCATAGTTAATTAGGGTACAATTAAAAGGACGAGAATTATGCTACTACTAAAATACTAAATACTAATAAAATTGCAAATTTCTAAAAAGACAATTTTCAAAATTTAAATACATTCCACAAAAATAAGCTTGTTATGTTAAAAAAATCCCTCTGTATAGTTTCTAAGATAAATATACCAATTTAACTTACGGCATATCCATCTTGGTCATCCCATCCCATTTCTTCAATAGCGTGACAACAAATGGTACCAAAATCGATAAAAATAGGGCGATACTGAGTAATCTGATACCCAGCTTATTGTTTTTCGCATAAACATAAAGGATTATAACTCCAACTATGAAAAACTGTACATCACACGATACGTACCAGTTCATTATGAGACACTGAAACGGAAATTATAATGATAATATATTAGTGATCTAATATGATTTATTATGATTATTGTACACTATATAAATATATGACTAACTTGATCCTTGGAGTCGGTAAAATTACTTATGAATAATACATTTAGCCACCAAAATTTCTTACATTTCTCGGCTTCGGTCCAGACGTAACGTGGCCATAATGGGCCATCTCCGAGGTGAGGCACAATATTGGCTGTGATCGCCATCA
>JAIPRL010012558.1:0-11867 GCA_025469235.1 Pemphigus obesinymphae | reverse complement strand
TATAAAAAATAATAATATATCATAATAAAATTAGTACCTATATATTATAATAAAAAAAATAATAAGCATATTTTCTTTTTATATGAGTAATATTACTACTTTCGACAGTCATCATCAGGTTACAAATGAATAATATTATTATATAATAATTATTTATACTTCTTCTTATAGGCATTAATTGTTTTTCTAAAATAAATTACTAGTTCATCATGAAAATGTACCAAGAATAATATGAATCGTATAATATATAATAATAATATAAAAACCATCAAATTCCGAGTCAATATTGGCCTACCTACTTATATTTAATAATTTATTATAAAAATAATACCTGTATTAGTTGACAAATTTTAACGGCCTGTATCGCAGCAATCTTTGAAAACTCGAGAAAAATGATAAATACTAAATAAAATTATGAGTATATTATATTTTATTGTTGAAAGTTGATTATAAATCGGTACGTACAACAATTATAGGCCCAAAACACACTACGATATTTTAGTCATTCATAGATAGTGCCTATACGGGCTATACTCTATGGCATGAACAGCTTTATTGTAGACGGTTTTACATTAAATGCTAATGGATATATTTCAATGGACTTCCTAGGAATAATACTATACACCCCATTCATCGTATGATGCGTTTGGCTAACGAAAACCCCTCCATTTTTAATTTTTAATTTATATGTGTTTTAATTGTTAATAGTTTAATAATAGTTAATTTTTAATTTTATTTAATTTAAATTGTATAGTTTATATATATCTCATTAATCTATGTAAAAAATTGCCTGTTGGGGCGTAAGTAAATAAAAAAATAAATAAATAAATAAATAAATAAAATGTTAATACTTCTAATGTTTACGTATACATCTGTTTGAACTTCATTAATAAAACAGCTAACCAGCTCATTATTGATGGAGTATGTTATAAAAGCTTTGATTGAGAAATGAGTGGAACGACTCGCAAGCTAGAAATGATTCTAGACAAACTTGCTGACGTAGCAGTCCAATATTGAGGCGGAAAAAAGCTCTCTTAATTTATGAAATTCTCACTCAAGTAATCACAGTATTTTTTCAATATTTCATCGTCAGGACAAGCCGACATAAAATCATTTATAAAACATTCTGATACTTCATGTGGGTCTAAAAATAATAATCCAAAAGTGTGTCTAATCCATTATTCTATTTCAGATGGCATATTATTATAATCTACAGATAATCCAAATTTTTGTACACTTCGCCACCAAGCTTGAGTCAAATGGAATCTATAACCCACTATTTCAAAGACTACCCATAGTATTCTACTATAGTAGAAGCCAACAATTTCAAGTGTTAGGCCAAACTTCTTCGACAGCATTGTGAATCGCAATCTCAAAGTCTATTGTTACCCATTTTGGAGAAAATTGTATACTTAGTTCATTTAAAATTTTTTTATTTTATGAAAAATATGTATATGTTTCAAGGCTTTTGTTTAGTGATAAGCAAAATAGAATAGGAATATAATACCCATTTTTAAGTACATGAACGGTAAAAATTTTTGTAGAAAACCGAGGACAATATTTAAATATACCATCCATATAATATATTGAATCGATTTCCGATAGTAACTTTCAATTTGTGTTACAAGAAAATACCTATAATCACGTGTTTTTCTATGTCATTAAATAATAAAAAAGACTCACTTTCTTTTATCACCGGTTTCAAATCATTTAAAGCTTTATGTACTTCCGCGAGGTCATTATGGTTAGCAGGAAGAATTTTCTTACGTTTTTCATAAATATTTTTTGTTATTCTTTTAACGTCTATTATGTTGGTTTTCAATGCCACAGTTTTATATAATTCTTCCATAATTATTTGTTTGGTCTTGTATGAAGATCCTCTTCAGCTTTTCTTTTACAAGCTGTATTAACTATTTGACCATCAATCAAATTCCTTGTATATGGACCATGGTTGTGTGTATTACATTCTCGCTTTCGGAGGAAATTTTATTTGTTTGATTTGTATATAATATAGCAGAACACTTACGATCAATGCACTTACAACGAGTTATGGCGTCCAATTTTGTATTAGCTTTTGGAAACTTATAATTTTAAAAAACTAATAAACACTTTCCCCGATTACTTTTAATAAATTTAGTCATTATAAATTATTGTAATATTATAATTATTTATAACGAAAAAAATGTCTATCACCACTCACGAGGTACTAATAAGTATGTATGCCGTATACGAGGTTACTTTCGTACTAAATATTTATTGTTGTTTCATGCAATGCGTGGGTATGTGTGTGACACACACTGTGTGTACATGTGTGATAATGTGACGATGTCACGATAATATATATTTGGTTTTCCACACTCGTAATATTTACCGATACCCGATAACCGGTCGGTATTAATTTTTAATTTTTTCCCTACATTGTTAAATAAAAATAATTTAATAAATATAAATCGAAATTGTCAAATTTAAAGAAAACTGTGTTGACTGAAAAGGGACACTGACTGAAAAGCGAAATGTACATTTTAGATGAAAATAGTGAAGCCCGTTGGTCGTTGATAGGTAGATTAATGCATTCACTGGCTAGCTTCTATTGTATGCCGAGTTCTTCTTTTTCTTCTAATTCTTCAATCTTTTTAATTCATCTAACGTTCTGAGCAAATGAGATCTATTATTTAATGAATATGATTTATTAATATAAAGTGTATTTAATAATACACGCGTCATGGAAACAAAAATATGTGAACGTTATTTCACACCGCACCACTCCTTAACATATCTTTGCATAACCACCGACGTCTACTCTCCGTCCAGCGAGCCATGGTCACGTCCGTTCGCCGTTATTGATTAACCTTTAAATATATTATTGTAATATTAATTATTAATATTATATATGTACTAACTACACCATCTTTCTCTCTTTCCTATACTTATCGCAACCGTCGTAGCCGAATCAACGGCCATGCGTTTCTCTCCTCTCTGATATCCCCGGTCGAGTACGGAAATCACGTGTGCACCGACCTATTTATGTTTTTCAACGAACGATTTTTCTGGATATAATGGTGTATAATTCTCGTCGAGCCTCTGCGGTGAAATTTATCGACAGGTGAACAAAATTCCTGCATTATGTATTTATATATAGTTATATATATATACAGGGTGTAACAGAATTAATTAACAGATGTAATAACTTTTTTTCTATTGAATATTTTTGAGTTTTTTTTTTTAAAATTTTTTTTTTTAAATTTTTTTTACACAGCCTCGCGCTATAACTTAAATGTTTTTAATTAAATTTGAATGCTTAAATATTTGAAATAAAAAATGCAAAATTTGATTTAAAACAAAAAAAAAAGCTGTCCGGTCCACTTCGCACGTTGGATGTCAGTAGTGGTAGATGTACTTCGCTCATTGGATAGGATACTGGTTGTGGATATATTGAATTTGAAAGCAATGATAAATCATTTATTTCTAAAAAAACGATTCTGAGCGAAGCTTCGGTAGATATACTTGACAATTACTGTAGATTATACTAATAATATTCAGAAATTTTATCAATATGAGTATAAGTTTCTTTGTATTTTACATGATAATTACTGTCTATTATATTAAATTCAATATATTTTTAATCGATAAAATATATATTTTAAAACTCATATTGATTCCCATTACTAACTTGTGGTACACAAACTATTGTTATTACCACAGAATTTACACTTTAATATTTAAATACATTTACATTACATTTATTAATATGTGTGATGTAGAATTGTAGAACAGTGATTAGGGAATTAGTTTACTAGTCAATAAATTACATTGCTAAGTTCTTTATTATTGTACAATAATTATTAAGTACGTAGTATTAAGCACATGAATAATAAATATTATTAGGCTATTACAATAGGCTATTGAGTAGGTAATTTTTTTAATGAAGGTAAGTAGGTATTAGTTAATCTAATTACACTAAAAACAACCTATATTAATTATAAAAATTAAAACAAATTTTAACGGTCATCTGTCATTATAACTAGTCAGTTATCACAATGGTTATCACTTATTCACTCATCAATTTACCACTACACGCCGAAAAACCTAATGCCGGGAACACAGATATAAATAATTATGTTATTATTGTATATATTTGTGACCTAGAACTAAAAATCTATTATAACACAGAATAGAAAGAATATTCTATGATTATATATTCAGTAGGTACATTCTATAGTGGGTATAACCAGGGTTACAACACGATCGGAAAAATCCTTTGTTCTTGTGAATAACGTTTCTGGGACCTTGAACGTATGTGTATCTAGTTGACCGGGGATCTAGGTGAACGTCACCCAGCAATTTGTACGAAAAAATCATGTTTTGCGATTTATCAGAACATAACGTATACAAAAAAACGCAGAATTCAAATTATAGATAACGCGCGGTCACTGTAATCGCTTTTGTGATGACAGGACAACTAGCCCCGGTCGTAATCGTAGAAAAGTAAACCGTTTCTATGATCATGTATGGTGCCTTATATTCCGGTCCGTGTCGCTTCTGTTATCTTCTGTGGTTATTATATTTAATATATATACATATATATTACTCTATCTATGACCGTAATTAGACAAGTGATTAAAAAGAAATAAGTCTATATTGGGTACCAGATCGAATTTTAGGTACTATGGCATGTGAGTAAACATACGTGCCAATAAATTTTATTCCTGGGTTTTTTTTAAACAAATATAGATGGAAAAAGCAGCAATTTCATAGGTGCAAAGTTGATAGGGACATGCGCTAAATGCGCGTGGACTTCAAAAAAAAAAAAAAACACATCATTGTAAAACCAATACATTCCTCGCTTCACTCAGAATCTAAAATATTTTTTTCCGGCGATTTTTTAAATTTAGTTAATATAATGCACGACTAACGTTATGTTAAATTATTTCAGGTCTTAAATCTCATTTTACCAACATTTTGGACTTAAATACCTGAAAATTGATAATTTTGTCGGAAAAATTTAAATGACTATAAAAGAAAATGGTGACTACGGATTTTCGAGATTTTTTGAATTTAGTAAGAGTAACGTATATTTAACGTTGTGTAAAATTTTTGGGTTTTAAAACCCAAAATAAATGAACCCTTTTAGGACTTAGAAACTTCAAAATCTAAAATGTCTAAAAATAGCCCAAAATTGGGAAAAACATTTCTAAAATTTTTTGCCTTTATAAAGTTCTAATATAAGTATTTGGTGAAAATTTCACAATACATAGGTACCGATGGGGAAACAATTAAATGGGTACTCAAAAAACATTTAAATGGCTATTAAAAAATATTGTAAATACCGATTTTTATAATTTTTTGTATGTAACTAGAATGGCGTATTTTTGACACTGTATTAAATTTTCAGGTCTTAAATACAAAAATTAAGCCTGTTATGAATTAAATTTCTTAAATTTGCATATTGCTATAAATAACCAAAACTGGGTAAAAATTTTCGAAAATTTTTTTGTATTATTATTTTACGTATATACGTATATTTTCGAAGTTATGAAGAATTTTACTGTGAAAATCGTGTTTTTCGATTTTTATGCTAATTTTTTGATAGTTTTTTCTTACGCGTTTATCAAAAAAATTAAAAAAATCGAAAAATGACCTCTTTAAAGTACCAACTAGATGAAATTTGCTACTGGAAAATGGGTAAGCTTGTAAAGATCGGAGCACTCTTTCTGGTAGAATTTTTGGGTACAGACATAAATAAAAAAAACACATCATTGTAAAACCAATACATTCCTCGCTTCGCTCAGAATCTAAAAAAAGCAAAATAGCCATTTTGTAGATCTGATTTTTAAAAAAATTTTGATGCCGAAAACTTTTACTAAAGCTGAGTCAATTATTTTTAAAAAAATTTTAAAATTTGTGAAAATTCGACATTTTTTGCGTGCTTAAATTTTCAAGTAATTAATTTGTTTTTTCCATGAAATATACAGTTTGATAATATTCATATCATTTTAACATATAAACAAACCCTAAATAATTTTGTAACATACAGTGAACATCTTGTATCCTCATGACGTGTCAACATAGTTAATTGGGTTGTTCAATAAAACACCATTTTTTTCATACAAAAAAATTTCATTATACAGGGATTAAAGCCATAGAATATGTTCTATGTTAAAACTGAAGAAGAATAATTCTTATAGCTTCCACTATCTCTTGAATGAATTACATTAGGGGCAATGTGAATCTGGATGTCCAACCTTGTTTGACATTTTCTTATAGATAATTTTAAATAAAAATTTAGACACACTAAAAAACTTTTTTGGTGATAAATATATCTCCAATATTGTATCATAATATGTAAAAGTAAATCTATGTAAATAGTTTAAACATATAATTAATTTAGTAGCCATGATATTTGTGTTTGTAAATAAATGATAGATTTAAGATTTTAGACTTTTAATAAATTCTAATTCCATTTTCACAATCACAAATTATTGAAATATTATTTGAAATAAAAAATAAAAAAATATTATTAACTAGTAATTACCGAAAAAAATCATTTATTCCGTAAAAATAAAAAAAAAGTCAAAATCGTATTTGTCATGCGTTTAACTTTTAACATTATTTTGATAAACATCATATCTGATATCACCATTATCATATTACTATTTTGGCGGTCTAGAAATTTGTTATTTTGGTTATTAGTGATAAAAATTATTTCTTGGAAAAAAATAAAATAGTATCGGCCATGTTGTGTATAATGAAATATCCGAAAAATAATCCAATTTTTACAAACTTTAAAAATGATTTAAAAATAATTGACTAAACGTTAGTAAAAGATTTCGGCATCAAAATGTTTTTAAAAATCAGATCTACAAAATCGTTATCTTAATTTTATTTTTTTTATTTTAAATAAAATGTTGCATTTTTTATTTCAAATTCCTAAGCATTCAATTTTAATTAAAAAATATTCAAATTATAGCACCAGGCTGTAATAATAATTAAAAAAAAAAAAATTTTAAATATTAAAAAAAGTTATTACATCTGTTAATTAGTCCTGTTACACTCTGTGTATATATATATATATATATATATATATATATATATTAATTTGCATTGTTGCCGGTACGTCCCATCCTATTGTGATTTACGTTTATAATGAATTGTTAATTTTTCCTATCCTAAGTTTTCATCTTATATAATATGTATGTGTGTTGTACCACTTTTAATATTGTGCCCCTCTGGAGGTTTTGTGAAATACATATTCATTTCTTTTTTTTTCTCGGGAGTTTTTACGTCTAATCTGTTAACGAGTATAAGGGGATAATTTAAATTATAGGAATTGGAGAATGGTGATGTAATATTTTGTAAATAAGGCTATCACTGTGGTACAGTTTGGTACAAACTAAGTATACCACGGAGAAGAACTTTTAGACATTTTTTTTCAAGGAAGACAAAGGCGTAAAAGTTGATTTAATTTTTGGATAAAATACGTTTAACATTTTGGAAGGTTTTAACAGAATCTGAGCTGAGATGTTGTTGTTAACGAATTTGGCAGATTTAGCAACTTCGGGGAAGTTAAGTTAAAAGTTTATGTACTATTTCTACAGTACCTTGCCATTGGTTAACGATCAGGAAGATAAGTGGGGGGTTTTTCTGACGTATATGAGGTGAGTATATGGGTGGCGTGGAGTTGTTCTTGGTGGCCGAGGTTGATGGATTTGATTGGGTGGACAGAAGTTTAGAATAAATTTTGGTTGGATGATTTTGGGAGACATATTGTTGGTAGCATTGAAAGAGCGTGTGGGAGGTGTGCTGTGAGAGTTAGTCTGTAGTGGGTCTCGCTGTGGTATCGCCCTATGGTGACTGACTTGCTGGCAGCTAATTTTCAAGTTTCTCAGCTCGTATTGGTTCAACTGCGTCAAAAGAGATGTCCCTGAAAAGGAATATTCCCTTAAATTCACGGGCATATTGTTTCTAGTGATCTGCCCCTTAGTCTCATCAAGGGAGGCATTTTCACGAAGCCGTGTTCTGATTGGCCGATTTTCCGGTTTCGTTGTGCATTTGGTGCCACTCGTCGTAATAATAATAATTATATAAACCGGTTTTGGGTCCGTATACATCGTACGGGTACGTACTCTTGCAGGCCGCTACGCTGTTCAAACATACGTCCATCGCCATTGCATCATGTACATGTTCGTCCGGATGTGGTCTTTGACGTGACGGCATACCTACTCCGTATTGCGACGCTCACGTGTTGCGGTCGTGCACATATTCGTCCGGTCGCGGTATTTCGTCGGTGGTGGTGTGGCCACGACTGTGCCGACTCCCTGGTGGCTTCTCGTCGTACGTCTACTGAGGTACCAACGTCGGCTATTGACATGTATGTTGGGTTACCTTTTCAGGGGGGGGGGATAATATAATGAATTAAATTATTGGCCGTGAAAAGGACCACAGTTACGTTCAGTTAATATAAGGATGTGTGGTTCTGTTCCGGCATAAAGCTAAACCAAAATTGCAATGAGTATTACTATGTTAAGTTTAAAAAACAATCAATATTTTAAAATGTTTAACGACTGTAATTTGTTTAAATTTGGCCCTTCTCGGAACTTGAGTATTATATATACTTTAAAAATTCTATCCGCTCTATTTTCTGTAATAAAATATAAACATTAAACGGTTTAAAGATTGTATATTTCTGTGATTCGTATAAGCATAGTTCAAATAATTTACTGTAACAAACCATATGTCCATAACTTTAAACGGTTAAGAAGGTATCTAAAAAGTTTAAATTCTTATTAATAATATCGTAGTGACCGATATTTAATTATAAAAAGTATAGTTCAATGGTATGTAATAGACGTTGGTATAAATAATTACCTAAAATAGTGAACACAATCTACATTGCCTTATAAATGCTCAAACTTCCTAGTCCCCAACTGGATACCCATCTACTGGTAGAGTCTTGCATGGTTACTGGGATTGTAGCCATTAGCTCAATACTATAGTTATATAACATTATACGATTAAAATACTAATAAATTATTAATTATACAATATAAAAGTCAATATAATCTATAAATTAAATAATAAAACAAACAATTAACAGATCAGTTAAAATTTGATAAATTCGTTGTCAAATCAATTTTATGTAAGTTAATTTTGATTTATATACTTTAGATTTATAACCTATAATGCTTAAATAAATTAACTCTACATGTGAACTCTGTTAGAAAGCTTATAGTTTTAATTTAGTTATAACTGATGTGATAATATCAATAAAATATATGCCATTATTGCAGTTTAGTGTCATTATGACTGTAATTGGGCTTGCAATTAAAAATGGATCACAATGGACATTAGATAAAATTATAAAACAGAAGGAAAGTATAACCGAGATGATTATGATAAAGTGGATATGTGGAATGACTAGAGATGACAAAATAATAAATAAGTATATAGGAGGTAGTATAGGAATAGCTCCAATAAATGCCAAGACAAAAATAATAGATTTAAGGCGACTGTGACCAGCGCCGGATAGGGAAGCTACTGGTCCACCAAGTTTTACAGTTTCTACCGGCCCAAAAAGAGTTTTGATCCTTTAAATAAAAAAATTGAATGCACCTAATGTAGAGTACCGGCTACTAAAAATCTTCCAAATTTCAATTTGTTCTCTTATATTTTTGACTACGCAATACTAAATAGACCCAAATATTACATGGCCCACCAAGTTGAATTCAGTAACTCGACGGGCCTATCCGGGCCTGACTGATTTATGTTTCAAGAAGAGAAGATACAAAGACAGTAAGATTTGGTACAGAAATTAGTACTGACAGCGTTGAAAGGAAGACGGGCCATGAAGTGGTAAAATTTAATTGTAATTATATGTGGTGGGCGGATATAAGTTAATAGAATTTGAAAAAATAAGTTGAGTGGAAGTTAAGAACTAAGATTGCCGGTTCTAAGTAGTCATGAGAAAAAGAGAAAGAGAATAAATTTAAGATAAAAATAAAATATTTAGAAAGGTACTTTTTCTAATTTTTTTATTTTAATTAGTATATTTTTTAACCTAATTTAATGGTGTTATCTCTTTCATATAACAACTAATATTTGCTGATAAACAATTTTGTTGTGCAACAATTTTTTTTTTATTCAAAAAAAGTGTACAAATAATATAGTTTACAAACAAAAAATTTGTTGGATATTTTAAATTTTATAAAAATTCAAAATGTTATAATTGAATTACACGGTGCGTATCATAAATAACATATTTCACATGTATCATATAACATATACACCATGATACGTAAAAATTATGTGAGTAATTAGTAATTTTGAATATTATTAGAATACTAATTTAAATTTGCAAAGTGGTGGTTTTTAATCTAATTGCATTGTCATACAAGCAACATAAGAGTTAAAAAATACGATATTATTTGTCACATATTACGTTAAAGTTTTTATACTACGCAAAAAATGTTTAATAACAATATATCATTATAAAACGTACTATATATTATTATATAAAACAAAAATATTGTTTACTAATATTATATAATGTATATTTTAGGGACTACTAATAAAAACCGATTAAGGAAAAGAGGTACGTAATTTCTTTTAAATATTTTATTATGATTAATATATATTATACATAATTGATATATACCATATATATATATATATACACCACATGATCGGACCGGGTACAAAAATTAATAATTTGTATTGTCCGGTTACCTACTCACCTAAACCTTTGAGCTAAACCGGGTTTGAACTCGATATCATAAAATATATAATGCGTTGTGCATAAGTGTATACTGTGTACTTTTCATACAAAATTCATACAATTCTATGGTGTGGTTCAATAGAAACCTATTGGTGTGTGGTTTAATAAATATAAGAACAAATTGTAATATAATAATGATTGCATTTATTGCTGGTGACACTATAGGTATAATTTACAAAAATATGAAAGGGCACAGCTAATTCGATAGGTACACATAAACGCCGAATGGCGACTACGTACTAACAAATTGTGACAGATGACTGGCTGGTATCGCTGTACCTAATCTAAAATACAAAAGTAAAATAAAAAAGAACAACAACAAAATATTTAATAATAGAAACAATAATAATAACAATAATGATAACAGCCAACAGGTGACCAATATAATAAAAATACAATATAAAGTTATTTAGATAGTGGTGTGTGGTGAATTTGATATTTGCGATGTGATAATTATGTTTTAATTACACACACATGAATCAGACAAAATGAAAAGGATTGATTAATGATTAATGCGAATCCGTGCGGATTTTGTGGCTCGCGAACTGTTGTCACACGAGCGAACAAACGACAACGTCCACAACGACTGACTGTACGGCCGTACATATAATCATATTATAATTAATTATTAATATTGTGTAATCGCAAAAGAGTATGTGTGTGTGTACGTCCAGACCGGTGACCGTGAAAACGTACGGCTGGTGCCAAAATAAAATATTTGATATTCAGGAGATGCCTTTCAAGTTTTATCAGTTAAACACCACATACTTATATATATATATATATATATATATATATGTAAATATATGTAAATATATGTAAATATATGTAAATATATATATTGTATACACATATATTTTTATTTATTTATCTTCTTCTTCTTCTTCTGATAATTATAACTCTTTAAGAGTTTTTAATGATATTATTGACTTTAAGATAATAATAGAATAGATATCTTATTAAAATTGTTGTCGCGGCCTGTAGTTTGTTATCGATAACCCGATAACGGGTTTTCATATATATTATCATTGTAAATTTGTAAAGTGCTCCGTCTCCGTAGTTCGCACCAGTCAGTCAAAGTCGAACGCGTAACGGA
>JAIPRL010012557.1:0-11869 GCA_025469235.1 Pemphigus obesinymphae | reverse complement strand
TAACTGACCCCTCCGATTTACAAATCCTAGCTACTCCATTAATAATACCTACTTACTACCTAGTTTAAAAATAAGAACCTATTAATTTTTACATAATATTTAATATTCTTGATTTTTCCCAAGTTTATACAATTTATACTACTGAGCACTATTCGGGAATTTTTTTTTATGTCGGCATATTAGTAAGTCTTTGCCCTAGTCTAGCAAAAACTGAAATGACGCCACTGGTTGTTGCACTAAAAAAAAATTATACTTACAAGTTGTCATACACAAAAAGATGTGCACTTACAAGGTGTTGCACTCAAGCTAATTAATAGATAAATAGATAATAACAAATCAATTAAAAATTACAGAAATATTGATTTGAATATTTTTTCGTGCTTTCGTAATTTCAACTCAGCAAATGTTTTTAGAACTTCTTTTACATCCATTTTGATAGCTTTGATAGCCTCAATAGCTAAAATTGTTAAGTTACTGAGGCGTTCCTGATTTTGAGTCAATGTTGGCCTACCTACTTACTTTGATAATTTCTTAATAATATATTATAAAAATAATACCTGTACCCAGTGGTTGAATTATAAAAAAAAATATGGACGGACTCTGAGCTTAGTTAAAAAATCAGCGTTCCGGGACATAGGTATTAGAGAAAAAGTAAGACGTGGAGGACTTCGTCCCCCACACCCCTTATTCAAAGTTTCTTAACCAGGGGACATTTTTAAAAACATTTTAGATTATTATATGACATGAATAGAATAGAAAATCCAAAATTTTTTTACATCATTGTTAGGTTACATATTTTCAAGATAGCATAGCTTAAGCATTTCTCTTTCAAAATAATTTAACTTATAAGTTGTAAATGTATACCGAAATGAAGTTTATCGGTGTCGCATTAATTTCGCCACCCTTTTAGGCTTTAGCCATTCACGGATTATGAAGATTATATGATTTAATAAGATCAACTATTTAACATTTTATATCATGCTTTTTATCTAAAACTTATTATGTGATAAGGACAAAAAAACATTCATTTTCGTAATTTCACGATTTTTCCAAAAAAAAATTATAATTTTTAAAAATGTTAAATAAAAATTAAAACAAACACTGCATTCCTTGCGTTCCTTGATAAATAAATTAAGGGATACGCTGTTAAACATGAAAAAAATGAAGAGTAGCTCCGTCCTCCTGCGTCCCTCCCCAAATCCACCATTGCCGGTACCTATTAGTTGAAAAATGCAAAAAATCGCAGTAGTCTTCAGCAGACAACACGTCGAGAAAAATGATAAATATCAAGTAAAATTAGAGTAGTTATATTATATTTTATAGTTGAACTTTGGTTATAAATCGGTACCCAATAGCGTAGGAACTATTTTTCATTTAGAGGGGAGGGGGGGAGCAAACATTTGAGGCCTATAAACTCGTATTTTTTTTTAATATATAATACATAAAATCCCTCACTAATATGTTTAAATATATAAGTATAATAATTATATAAAATGTGTAAGAAAGTGTGAAATCAGTTAAACATAAAAATATATGTGAAAAATATAATATTTTATAATTTTTTTCTTTATAAGCTCATAATATAGGACATATATAATATATTTATATTTATATTATGTAGTACCTATGTATATCATTTACTTAAAATGTGCGTGTATATATATGTTCTGATAACATATTTATAAAGTTAATAATTAATAAAAAGGAATAGGTAACTACAAACAAATATCTGTGTGGGTACCTACCTATACTTGATGACTGACACCCTGTATTAAGTAACCTTTGAGTATTATTTATTATTATATGTTACAAATTAATTATGCGTGTTTTCATTTATGATGATTATTTATTTTATACAAGGGGACAATGCCCCCCCCTTCTCTACGTCATTATCGGTACGTACAACAATAATAATAAGTCTGCCTCACATTCCGATATTTTAGTCGTTCATAGATAGTGCTATTGAATTGATTATAAATTATAAATTAGTAATATTTATAATCAATAATAGTCAGGGCCGTCCCGAAGAAAGATTTTTGGGAGGATGAAAATATAATTATATAGTACCTTTTCTTCTTTTCTTCAAAACATAAAGTATAAGCACAAAAAAAAAAAAAAAGGTAATCAACTTTTTCCCCATTTTGCCGACTACAATCCTAATAATTTATAGTTAACCTTTTCTACTATTTTCCGACTGAACTTGAATTTGCCAACTGGACTTAATTTTACCGACTACTTTCCGAGTTGGGGGGTGAGACCCGACGCCCCCCTCTCGGGACGGCCCTGATGATAATACCTATAATATACTCTATGGTATAACGATTTTATTGTTTATTGCCGACGCTCGACAGTTTTTACGTTACACGATAACGACTATATTTCATTGGACATCGTAGGAATTTTATTTAATTTAATTAATATTTATTTCAGTTACATCTTAACATACCAAATTCGATTAGATAATAGCAACAATAGCTCAATTCACCAATATTATTTTTGTAAATATGATTGTTTCTACATCAGTACCTAAAGATTAATGCAGTCACAATGTTCATTGATATAACTTCGTACCATTTGTACATATATAATTATAGTAATATAATAATATAAATTATAAAATGAGTAAAAAATTTTTTTTTCAACATCTTTTTGAGAAAATATTAAAATTATTTTTAAAAAATTTCGACATTTTTGTATATACAAATATTTACTTTGGGAGCCCCCAATGGTTCGGTCTTGCCTCCCCGTATTTACACCACTGCTACTACCATTGATTATTTAATATTTAATTAATGCTACTACCTACCTATGCGTGTATTACCGTATTACGTATATATATATATATTGTAATATACCTAAGTAATATAAAATATTTTGGTGTTGTCATTGTGAAAGTAATAATAGATAGGTACTAATTTAAGACAATTAATAGTTCCCCTATAATAGCCCAGATCGGCCCAGACAAAATTTACAGAAAAAGTTCCTGTCGGGAAGATATAAAAAAAAAGATAGGCTTTTTTTTGGTTCTTCGTCCAATCCAGATTTTTTTTTTTTTTTAAATAATAGATAGGTACTTATATTATATATTACATAGATATCTCGAATATCATATTGACACGTAAAAAAAATAAATTTAACTTGAGTTAATAATTGAAATAAAAATATACAAACTTATTATAAAAAATAACAATATACATATAAGTAAAATTAATATATATTATAAAAAAAAAAAATTAAAAATATAAAAATAAAATGTGCCTAGAGTATTCAGAAAAAGATTATAAGTAACAACTATTTTCATTTTAGTATATTTTCTTTTTTTATAATACTTATATATTTATTTTTATATATTTCGTGCAAAAATACCGGATAGTCATTTATAGTGATAAAAATGTATTATGAATTGCGCTGGACGATATTCAGGGGATATACATCAATTAAGCTAGACGATATTGAGGAATATTTATTAATATTAATATTAACTCTACTCTGCCTAAAACTAATCGGAGATGTCTATTGCGGAATAAATGGGAAATTATTGCAGATTGAGCTCACTTCTTTATTATTTTTAATATATATATATATATATATATATTAATAATTACTCACAATTGATGTAACTTATACCTTTTTGATCCAAGATAAATGCACCGGCGCAAAAGATATATACCTACATTGCAGGTAGTCCAAAATATGCGGCACAATTGACGAACACCGTGGTGAGGACTCTGTGAATATACGCGGCATATCCATCAACCAGTGAAAAAATATGACACCCACTTAAAATATGCTTTCATCCAGTGGCGCCGAGTCCTATGTTTAGGTCAGGCCACGGTCTGACCACATTTTTAAAGGGGCCGGCGATCAGAGGCTGGACGTCTTTGCAATATTTTAATCAACATAATAATATCTATACTTGGTTACTTGATGAAAATAAGAGATCTATATTAATACTTATTTATTTAGGTACCTAGTTCATAGTTCAGAGACTTCTCTATCTCAGTTGAATGCTAATATCTACAGAAATGTAATTCCGGTGGGTGGGGAGGGGGGTTCGCAGGCGGACGGAGTAGGCTTGTGGCCGCTGGGGTGGGTGGCTTGGGGCCGTTGTATTTTCATTTGGCCTGAGTACATTTTTAGAAGTTCGGCGCCACTGCTTTCATCTATATGTATAAAATAATGATGTAAATTAATAAAATTACATATTATGCTTGAGTCTGTGGTGATTCGTATATTATGATGTAGGTATCAGAATACTGCATTCATTTAATGTATCTTTATAATATTCAATTTCTGTTTCTGTTTTTTTTTTTTTTTTTTTTTTACAATCGTGATATTACGTGAGATCGCATTTGTACTTGGTTTTAGATTGAATTTAGAATTTTAACATTGATGATTGGAGCTTTCACGTGAAAACCTACTTATGTAGCTATATTAAAAATATCGTATATTCGTATGTAATTTAATCTGGCCTCGATTGTATACATATATCGAGGATAAAAAAAAATAGCTTCTATGTTTATGGTAGTGGTACCTATATCGGTGGAAAACAGCCAGAGATAGATGCAATATCCGACTGGTGTTAAATTACACACGATAGTCATAATAAGTAAACTAATAATAGATAATAATAATTTTTTTAAGTAGGTACGTATTAATATAAAATAACATATTGTTTTTTTATTTATGCTAATGGAACCATTGGAACTCCTTCCCTACTCTACCATTTTATTATTTATACTAAACCATTGTTTATTGATAAATGAATAGATATTCACTCCAATATTATTTGTATATTATTAAATACAAATTTAACTAATTGCTTGTACTAAAACCGAAGTTGTTAGTAAAATCAATAATACCTAATTTAAATGTAATCGGGTAAGATGGAAGTAGAATAAAAAGGAAAAAAAGCCATAGGTCTTCCTGTGTAATGTAAGGAGCAAGCATGGTTGCTCCTATGTTGTACATAATATAGATACGCCGCCGCCGCCACCACCGCTGTAACCTAATAACACATACCGTTCGCCCTGCCCTCTTTGACCTATAATATAATCTATACCCCCCCCCCCTCTTCAACCTATCCCACCACTATAACACCCACCACTTTTTTTGTAGTAAAATTGCGATAAATTATCGAATTATCTTATATCTACAGGTTATACACTGTGGATATTATTATGTAAACATTGCCCCTGCCATACTGAAGTATAGTATACCTACGTAACGTATTTTTTTTTTTTTTTCGTCAATAATAGTGGGTATAAATGCAAAATTGTTGTGATTTTTCAATGTATATTTACATAAATCGCAGTTTGTATTGGTAATATATTGTTTTCGTTCTTCATTATAGTCATAATAATTGGCGTGTTGGTTTAAAATAGTTTTTTGGCCTTCAAAGCTATATCTACCACCGTTTGAACAAAATATTTTGGCCACTTCATGGCGCGACTCGCATCCTTGGAATATTTTCGGTGTTTGTGGTATATCGTATTTCTCGAGTAACTCAATTGGTACGTCATCCGATGTTTTTACGTATAGTGCATAACTCATCGGGTTGTGTCTCTGAAATGCTTGAGTATAGGTATTAATACCTTTGCTTTCTAAAAACTTTATGAGTATAGCGCTTCGAAATCTGCAAATATGACAACAGGATGTTTTTGCGTCCTCGTCCATTCTTCAAACTTCACCAAATCGTCTTCTTTCGGCATACCTAATTGGTAAAATAAGTTTGTGCGATCTACAAACGAGTATATGCTCATCCAGCGCTGACTGTCCACGTAATTAATTTTTCTTCGGGCGACTATCAAAACTTATAAAACATCTTTTGCAAATGAAAATCTTTCCATCGTGTGAAGTTTTTTGTGCGCTTGCAAGTCTTGAGAAATTTGATATATAAGTGTAGTGAAACCTATCATACTATCGTCTTCGTTTAATAAAAGTAAATCGAAATGTTCCAGTTTATCTTCATCTGGGGACCTTTAACGGATATACTTCATAAACTGGGTCTTTTTCCTCCTTCTTTTAATCTCACACACACAATATAAAGTTTGTCATAGTATATCATCAAAAAAAATCTATAGTAATCATCAAAAAAAAAAAAAAAATATTTCAATGAAATGGTTTGTAATAAAGGTGAAATCGAATACTATAAAACGTGTACATACGAAATAATTCATTACACTATTATCGATTTATCGATAGTGTGTTCTATTGGAATTACTCATAGCTAATGAATACTATCATCGTCTTACACGTACTCGTCTATATAAAATTTTAAAACAGCAGTCTACAGCAGCGATAATGAAATTTAACAAGTAATTACTATCATCTACTAATATAAAATTTTGAATAATCTCACTTATTAAAGGTCCTATGACAATAAATTACTAATGGTTGCAAAATAAGGCCTAATTGTGCATACTTTTGTTTTTTCCTTGTAATTCTACAGCACGAGATCATATATAAAGAATAAAACCATCTCTCATTTCACATTTTGATGGTCTCCTATCCTATATATTACTTGAACCTCTCTTTTTTTTTTTTTTTTTGATTGCAACAGGAGAAAAAATGAATGGTAAATCCAACAACGCTGCCAATAACAAAGATTCGTCACTTTCTGAAAATATATTGAAATCTTTAAACATAAATATAGTTGGTAATAAGCATTTATAGATATATACCTTGAGCTTGATTCAAGTATTAATTTAGTAATACTCTTGAGCGTAGGATCCCTCAGATTTCTAGATGTGGTCGATCGTTGAAAGTTCTAAAATTTTTCCTTTATAAATTGGAATACTCTGAAATAATGAATGAGTTTTTTCGGGATACATACAATTGAAGTCTTCAAGTAACTATATATTTTAAAATATAATTTATTAATATATAATACTAGGCACACAGATATTAAATATAGTTAATTTTATATACTGTTACTACAACCCCTTAGTAGTAACTTATAATTTTAGCACAATACATTTTAAAAGTAATTAACTCAAAAAGATGCATAATTATTTTTTTCAAATAATGTTCAAAATAAATATTATTAATTATTATATATATTGTAAAATCACTTTAATATTTTTGTTTTACTTAAATAAAACTAGGTAGGTACCTATATTGAAATAAATACATTAATAACTTACAAGACTATAACCCACAGATTTTTTTTAATGCTGGGAACTTATTCATGTATTGACTGGCTGTTTGTGTTTTTGAATTTAACATATTTTTAAGCCGGCAATTTTTGATAACAATCTAATATTTTTCCATTAAATCCCAGGGATCGGACAAATTTTTCAACCATTTAATTGGTTCTTCAACATCTTCTAATTCTAAAATAAAATTGAATAGTTATTAAAGGTATTAAGTTAAGTAATACTTCATTTTAACATTATATACCATAGTTAATTATCCTTATATTTGAAGAATATGCAGGATCAATACTTAAGGATTGCTTAAGATGCAATGACACCAGCTTTTTTATAATCTCGTCTACGATTATTAAAACAGTCTAACAATTTTCCTTTTGCAGCTTTTTTTATTTTAGGTCCTATAGTGAATAAATTTATTAAAACAATTATTAATTTGTCATTTAAAATGCAATTATTTAATAACTTACTATAGTTATATATGGAATGAAATAGGTACTAATATGTTCCTTTGGAAAAATATCTATTATTTCTTGGGAAAGTGATAAAAGCCTCTGACTTGTTACAATTTTATCTGAATCACTTTAAAGTTCTTTCTGAACAACTAAATTATATAACTTTCTTCTGGCACTTTTTCACAGTTATCTAATAAACCACTTGCTTGATATTGAGATAGAATAACTTTTCCTTCAATTGAATTTTTCAGACAATGAAGTACATTTTGTCCCTAAAAAAATCTAAAAATCTTCAATAGGGATCTTAAATATCTTAACTAAACATCTTAAGATAATAAAAAACAGGAAGTAAAATTTAACTTTGATATTGAAATAGGAAAATAACTTTTCAGAAGAATGACCGGCATTGAAATTTTGTTATAAGTTGAATTCTCATTATATTTTAAATTTAAATATGATCAATAAATACCTACTTAGAATTTTGGATTCTTTTAGATTTTTTTTTTTTTAGTGTATTTATTATGGCATTTCTCAATTTTGAAGTTTTTTCGTCATAAAAGGGTTAATTTTAATTATTATTGACAGTAATACTCATGTTATATTATATATACTGAAGCTTCGCTCAGAATCGTTTTTTCGAAAGAAATGATTTATCATTGCTTTCAAATTCAATATATCTACCATCAGTAGGAACCCATACTCAACGAATAAAATGCATTCACCCCCTACTGACTTGCTTTTTTAATTATTGAAAAACAATAAAATTTGTCATAGTAATTTGTGGATGTGTATAATTAATGTTATACGGCATAAACTTTTATAATGGGGCCCATTATTCTTTTAAAAAAAATGCATAATATATTATTATATAGTGATATAAATGAGAATACATTTTGAGGGTTCGCGAAATAATTAAATACAAATTGATAGCCACAATAATAAAAAGGGTGAGAAACCTTAAACAATATATTATATTGAATTGTTTTTTATGTTATACTTATATATACTTATATTGTATTTATTATTTCCTCAGTAAATTTTGAATTTAATAATGTCAAATAATATTGAAACATATAAGAATCGATGATGTTTAATGGTAAAAATATATTTCCTCGAAATAAATAAAATGGTATTTAAAATTTTTTTTAGCGTCATTTATAAATTTTATAATAGAAATTATAATTCCAACATAACTTTAAAATGCTTTTTTATTCATTTTTTCTAAACATATTTTGGAATAAATATCATGATTACAAAACATAAAATATGGTAGGTGGGATATCTATTATAGGTAGCAGTACTTGACAGGGAATAATGGGGTCTTTCAAAAAAAAAATTTTTGATTAAATACACGGATTTTATAGTAATAAACATGACGAGTTCGAATATGATTTTCAATTTTTATTCTGATTTTTGAATTTTTCACAAATTAATTTTAAAAATCAATAAATTAAAAAATATTCAAAACGATCAGTTTTGGCGCGAATAGAAGTATGTCTTACCATGTACCAGATTTTATAGATTACCATTGTGGTTTATGACTCGGGATCACGTCTTATTACGGATCTTAGATTGATAACGTCATGAACATGTGAACTTTGTTTATTATCGTTATTACGTCCAAATTTGTTTGTGTACACTGTACCTACTTGTGTAACTTGTTTATTTTAATTAAATTTTATAATGTCATTTAAATATTGCATTAGTCCTAATTGTAAAAGTAGTAATAAATAATATTAAACTAAAAATCCCAATAAGGCGTTTATTAATGTGCCAATAAAATCAAATTTAATTAAAAGGCAGTTATGGCTGAACATAATTAATTACGCCTTAAAATGTTTTTAAAAAGATCACCTACCTACACATAATCAACGAAAAACTTGCATTAGCATTTTTCATTTTTATCAACATATAAATATGTTAGAAATACGAAATAAAATGTCGATAAATCGATTATAATTTTCTAGATTTATAGTTATTTAAAAAAATGTATATTTAACTCATATAAAACGTGTAAAAATAATTCTTTATATTGAATATAATTAATAAAAAATAATAAATTCTTTATTTGTAATAAACTAATAACTGCCTATAACCGTACTTTTAATTAAATTTTTAATTCAAAGAGGTACTAGGAATTTGTGATATGGTAATTGCTAATTAATATAGTTGCCGTCGGCGCTATATAATCAAATATGTGTGGATAGATACTAGATATATTTATTCTACTATATAGTTGAATAAGTCAGGGGACCGTCCCGAGGGGGGAGAGAGGAGGTATTTCAACTCCCCAACTTCGAAAAGCAGTCTGCAAATTGTAAAAAAAGTTGATGGCCTTTCATTTATTTTTAGCTTATTCACGTTTTGAATGAAGTATTTTGAAATTTTGTCAGGAAATTATGCAACAATGAAGTATTTTTCGTAATTTTAAGTTGGCAAAATGAGAAAAAAGTTGATTACTTTTTTTTCGCTTATTTTGAAGAGAAGTATTATTTTTTTTTTCACATTTTCACCCCTCCCCCCCTCTAAAAAATCTTTCCTTGGGACAGCCCTGAAATAAGTAATTATTACCTACTAGGTATATATTATATATATATTCATATTATAATATTATAGTAATTATTCTATAGTATTATATAGTTAAATATATTCACGGGCACAAAAATAAGCACTGCCTGATTCATTGTGTTGCAGTAACCGATTCCGCGTTGCATGCGATCAGCGCACATTTTGCGTACCCGAAACTACCTATATCTGGTACATTATCTATTATCTGTACAAGTATCTATTATATACATAAATTTAATATTCAGATTTTAATTATTAGGTATTTACTATTTCTAGTTCAAATGCATAACAAAAATATTTTTACATTTTGCGCCCCACAGTAATGGCGCCTGGAACAAGTGCCCCGTTTCGCCCCCTCTAGATCCGGCACTGTATATATATATATACATATATTATATAGATAAGCACCTCATAATATTAGCCTCAACCTCAAAATTCAGGCTTGTCATTCTCCTATATTTTAATCGTTATTGATCCAAAGGTCTTCCAATCTTCCCTCTTGTGGATTACACGGTAATACTGTATATTAAAATGTACAAATTGGTATTAATAGGCTATTTTTTCAACTTTTCATTAATCGCATATAATATAATATGTATATTATGTACGAGTATATAGTATCATATTATTCGCATATATTCATATAGGTAATATATTTTAAAATATCTAATATAATATATTATACACTATATTATGGACTCCGAACAAAAATACGATGTGTATAAACTATAAACGTATAAGCTTATAATGAATGTAATATGACGTAATAAATTCCTAACTAGGCGATTTCTTTGATCAGAATTTGTTGTTTTTTACAATCCAAAGATCCCTTACTCTGCGGGAAGTCACGTGTTTACATCTTCATACTGCAGGTGGCAATAAGTAAACTATGGGTATGGGTTCGCCTAAACGCATTCTATACGATTTTGGGGGTTTTTACCAATATATAGGAGTCAATAAGGGACAGCCAGCATTTACCAAGGCTATTATTCACGCACGGGATAGTATAACATACAGACGTGTATCCAGGATAACTATATAAAGGAAGAGAGTAGGTTATAATTTTTTTCATATATTTTATTTGTTTTATACAATATTTTCAAAACACACATTTTATGATATTCGTAATCAGAAATCAGAATGATAATTATAAATACTTACATACTGTTTTCCTAATCCCAATTCAATATAACTACAAAAAGTCCATTATTATTAGGATAATGATATTTCGTATTTTTTGATAGGTACCTATAATAAATAAAAAATATAAAAATATCTATCATACTGTAAATTATATTTATGGTAAACGACATTTTAAAATCTAATTTTGTGATACTTAAACACTGTTTTACGGCATGGAAGTAACAAAAATGGACAAACAATTTTCCAATTAATTATAATATATAAAAATAATCTCATTTTAGACAATTTGGTATAGTCATTGCTAAGGCTGTGAATTTGTAGGAAAGTGCATTTTTTTTAACTCATTGTGAAACATAGCTTTCTAAGCACAAAATTTGAATCATGTGACAACAAATAGTCATTAACGAAACTTTTATTTTGCATTTTTTTGCATTTTTCGTCGTTTTTAATTTTTTGGGTAATTTTTTTGCCTTTTTAGGTCATATTTTCCTTTTTTAGTGCATTTTCCGGTATTTTTTATCAAATTCCGTCAATTAACATGTTTACACACAT
>JAIPRL010012556.1:0-11870 GCA_025469235.1 Pemphigus obesinymphae | reverse complement strand
ATTATAAAGTCATTATTTTCGAAATTACGACGAAATTAAAATTCTCGATTTTACAAAATCGTATTTTTCGTAATTTTTTGGTAGTTTTTGCTTACGCATTAAAAAACTATTATGAAAATCGAAAAATCTCTTCAAAAGTTTATTAAAAAATAAAAATAAACATCATTGTAAAACCATAAGCTTCCTCGCTATGCTCAGAATCTAAAATACAAAATACCTCTTGGCTGCTAAAATTCGTATATTTTTGTATACGCACTAATATTAATACGAAACAAACGGTACACTTCAATATATTTTAATTATTGGATAGACACAATTAATAAAAATGTTGATCAACACGAAAATATCGACAGTTTCGACACAAAAACTAAGCTGACCTGTGTCTCTTGAGCCAATAAAATGAACATTTACCTACTATAGAATTTACCTTATGTCCTCGTGCCCGTCTTAACGTTGGTATATCATGATTGTAAATTTCCCATACTCGTAACAACAAAATTACCTGACATCTAAATATTATAAAAATAATGCGAAGATAATGAGTTTGCACGAATCACAATAACACTATAGTTTTCTTATAATCTTGTTTACAAACATTTTTATTATTAACTTTATTAACATTCATTAAGAAAGTATAAAATAGTATATTGTAATAGTAATGTAAATAGTAGAATTAGTAAAATTTCCTATACTAAAAAAAAAAATTCCTCCAGAAAATTTGCATTGTTCTTCGGACAAAATTTAACTTAATTTTAGGAGTGTAATACCTCGTGTACACGAAATTAGGGAGCATTTACTCCAGTTTATTTAAAAAAATGAATCAATATTTTCAATGTAGAACAAAAAACTAAAAAATTTTTTAAAGAAGATGCCAAAATCTAGTGAAGTACATGGGATTTTTCAGAAATATATAATTTTTACAAAAATGTTAATTTGAAGGAAAAATATTTTTTTTTATGAACAAATCGATTAAAAATTGGTCATTAAATCGTTAAATTTCAATCAATCGAAAATATCATTATAAAGCTACAGTTAAAATTTGGAGTTGATCAGTCGAAAATTGAAGGCGCTAGTTGGTCGCCCGCCTTGAAATACATAGATTAGAGAATAACTCATTTAAATTTTTATGTAAGTTTTAAAATGTTCAATTTAATTTTTAATTTTCTAATTAATTTTTACCTTTAATCTGAAATTGGCTTTTTTGAATTTTTTTTAATTTTTTTAATTTAAATTGAAAATTTTAAAATTAACATCGTGACTTTAGTAAAAATTGATTGTTTGGACCATTTAAAAAATTAAAAACAGACTTTTAAATATCATTTTTTAATTATCAATTTAAAAAGTCAATAAAAAAAATGATCAAAAAAAACTACAATTAATCCTTAATTAGTTTTGTATAAAGTTAAATATTGAAGTTAACATGTTAAGTTTTCAAAAAATTTAACTTATTAAGTTAAAAGTTATTTTAAAAAAAAAAGCATTTAGTTTAACTTAAAATTTAACTTTTAGCTCGTTAATGCCCAACCTTGTGATATCTATTAGCTATATTATGGGATTGTTGTTTGAAATCCATACACTGCTAGTGATTCTCAACAACTTAAAAAGAATCTAACACAAGTTTTTTCGATCTGCTGGTTACGTGTTGAATATAGATCATCCTCCACATGACTATTCTCCAGTTGCCGCGCAGTCGGTATTATCTTATCGTAGGTTTATGATTTGTATAAATTTCCTTAAATAAGGACTGTTGTCTGGTAAAGTAAATTCTTATCAAATTTACTTATCATGATCAATTCCAAAGTTCCTCATCTCCTTACTGGAATAAGTTCCTTCGTACCTTTCTTTATTCCTTGTATTCTAGTAATTATATTAAAAATAAGCCAATCGGGCGTTTAATGTCATTCCAGTGATGATCTCTAATTTGCATATTATTGATTTTAAAGTATTAATTTTAGTTGTTATTCAATTTGAAATGCAAAATTTATAAAGTACAAGTATATAACTGTAATTTGTATTTAGTTGTAAAAAGAATTTAAACCGTTTATTATAATAAAATTAAATAATATATTATCACTAAATTTAAAATTAACCTAAATAATATATATTTATTGAAGTCAATATATAATATATATTTTTTACAACAAAAAATGTATAAACCTTAACAGGTTAGATGACCCTTTCACTGCTATTTTTACATCACAGAAACTATTATCAATAATGCGATAACGTCATATGTTAGTTAATTTACAGACCAACCAGAAAAAAACAAAAAAAAAAATCGAACCAATATCAAAGAAGTTATAAGTAAAATAAATTATGTATCAGGGTTCTCAAAATTTGATAACATGATAGCCTGATAATATTCTTTTGTTTTAACTTGTGCAGCCTTGTGATAGTATTATGATACGTAATGAATGGTTTTCAAACAATTATTATTAATTCTTGTTGTTCAATAATTGTTGTGTTTGATGAATTATTATGAAATTGTCCATTAAATCGCTAGTTTGGGAACCAATTGCTAACTTGTATCCTATATCTTCTTCAATAATGACTCAAAATGAAAAATAAAAATGAGTAAATTTCTATTTAGTCTCCTTGAACAAAATACAACCCCCCGAAAAAAATATTAATTTATGCCAGCACAGTACACTAGAAAAAAGCAATCCAGCAGTGAAAGAGATAATATACAAATAGAGTACAATATATATTAAATATTATTTGTAATAATATAATAATAATAATAATAATAATAATGCATTGTTAAAATTATGTTTGTACTCGTAAAATTAATGTTTTTTAAAAAAAAAACTGAAAACTTTAGGACATATTGAAAGCGGGTTATTATTTTGATACACCGAATATTTTTTGTATGTGAACTGGTAAAATCCATCATTGGGACCTGTTTCTCTCAAACTTGACCTTTCTCTTTTTATCCAAATACTCGTTTGGCCCAATGAATTTTTAGTCGTTTTAAATTTCAATTAGCAATGGATAATATAAAATTTAATATTTTCTTGTTTTACCATAATTTTTTCTTATAAAATTAATCTAAAATATAATAACGTATAAAGAATTTAATATATAGACGGTGCATTTCAATTTTGTGTACTTTTTTTTTTGTTATTCAAATGCATAATATTTACCATAAATCTACCGAAAAATTGGTCATTATACGCCATTAATAAGTACTATTTGGTTTACCTTATGATAAAAAGCTGTATGAAACATATTTTATTAATAAATGCAAATATTATATTGTGTATCTGTTGTAACTTGTAAGTGAAGTTTAAAACGACTAAAAGCTCGGGTAAAACGGGTATTTGAGCGAAATGTAAAATGTTAAGTTCGGACTAAGCACCTAGAATCTATAATAAAGCTGAGATTTTGAAACGACATTTTTCCTATAAAATAAAAATAACTAGGTAAAGTATTCAGTAAAAATATATTAAACGTTTTTTAATTTTTTTTTTTTGTTCAATTTACGAATCAGCTGAAACAGTTTAATCTTTATAGGTACCTATATGTGTTTATCTTGGGAATTATTTTGTACAATCGTACATTATTTTAGAATACACTTTAATTTTACATATGTCACGAAACAATATTATATGAAAGAAATGATTTCCGAAATCGTGTGTTGAATGTTGACATCATATAAAATCATTTATTTTTTATGTAAGCGATTTGTGTCTATTGATTTAAATTTCGATATTTTTTTCAGAATAATTTATATTTTAACAACACGTAATACTATATAGTATATTATACTCATTAGTCACTATACATTAGAGTTGAATACGAGATACCATAACTGATTATATAAACTATATTATTGTCACGAATAATGTTTTAAAACGAGTAGGTATAATGAACCCTTTTATTAATATAAAATGTATGCTTAGAAAACAATATTCCTCAATTCAAGCGATTCTACTGACAACGTTTTTCCCCCCATGTAGAGGTATATCATATAATATAAAATATTTAAATTATAATCGCATTTATCGTATTTTTTATCGGTTCCGGTGTTGTTAAAGTAGAGATATAACCATGTTGGCATATTGCTTTATAGTATTTATACCTTCTTTACCAGTTTCTTTCGGTGAACACATGTTTTCCAGAGGCGTACGCAGAGGGGGTGCTAAAAGGGGCTGACCCCTCCCCCCATTTTAGTATAATTCTACTTTTTTTATGTTTCATATTATCAATGTTATATATTGTATATATAATATACAGTGACGTATTTTCAACTTATTTTTTCTGGTGGGTTCAATCATTAATATAATGATATTTACATGAATTTTCAGTACCCCTGGACCCCCTCTTCATAAAAACGTCACTATATATATATATTATATTATATTATATATACATTATAATATATATTTTTAACAGTACCTATTCTATTATAACACTCAAATAGCACCTACTTTATTCTTTCATGCCTAATCTTGTGTCTACTGATTACTTATTTATTTTCAAGTCCTCCCCATTGAAAAATCCTGCGTACGCCACTAATGTTTTCTACACTAAACGTCTTGAAACACATATTATAATTTATAAAGTCAACAATAACTGAAAATAGACTAAAATGCCAAATGATACCTATATAAATAAATAAAAACTAAACACTTTCTAAAAATGTCATTTTCGTAACACACAGAAAGAGCCAATAGAAATATTACAATTCACAGACTGATTAAAATAGTTTACAATCTATTATAATCTGTTATTAATAAAGTAATTTTAGTGCGTGTTATATTTAGTTATTATAGTCTATACAATAATAATTTATAACAACATTGTTGTGTTACTTTTTTATTTATAACTTTTATAGTTATTCAGTAATAAAAAGCGGAACTGAACGTGTTAAAATGATAACTTCCTTCACAAATTATTATTAGACGTTTGTATAGTTATCGAAAATAACATTTATTTTCAGACAAATAGAATGTTTTTTTCTAGAAAATTTTTTTGAGGATTAAGAAGCGGTGATTGTATGTAACGATTTAGACAATTTCTATTTCCGACGTACTTCCGATGAATCTAGTAACGTGATGAGGATTCTAAAAACTCATCTGATTTGTCGAAGTCTACTTGAGATCACTGGGTCGATCGGTATGTTGGAAATGCGATTTCGTGTCTCTTCAAATACGTAATTGGTTGACATGTGCCTGTGGGTACGAGTGAACACACCACCATATTTTATAACATATCTTGTTATAAATATAATTATAAAGTAATTTTCTTACATTGTATATCTAATTTAACACCTACTATATTATGTTTTATATATACATAAAAATAATTTTGTAAATGGAATTTATTTCGGTAATAAAGACTTATTATTATTATTATTATGCATTATCATGCCACACATATTTACACACTCTGAAGACCAAATATTACTCACACAAACACACTTCGTAACGTGAATAAATCAAATAAATGGTCGCTTCCAATCCCCTGAACTTTATTCGAATAAAATATAAAATAATTTAAATAAAACTTCTTATTAGGGTATTTATTATTATTATTGACAGGCAAATGTCACGAAATATACATAAAATTGATCGAATATATATTGTAAGATCCTTTACGATTTTTAATGTTTTTTAGTGCAATTCTTCATGTTTTCCAAGGATTTTTATGATATATTATCGAAAAATTTAATCACAATCAATTAAACAAATACCGAATAAAAATAAAACGATGATAAGATATATTTTTAACTAGATATTATTATACTCGGTACCTGCCTAACTTATAATAAATTGTTATCTCTGGACTTTGACTACCACTCTATTATCTTGGTTAAAACATGCATATATAATATATATATATATACACCTACCATTGAAAACTACGTATGACTTACGAACGTAATCAAAAATAATGAACATTATTATTATTAAAACATTACACAACTTTTAGAAGAAATTGCGTTATGTTTAAAAAAATTAATAATTCACATTTCAACAATCATTAGGGGTTACCTATGTGTATATAAATATGTATATATAGTAGGTATACCTGCTAAAAAAAATAGAGCTTCGTGTAGATTTTTATCATTGTTCACAATGAAAATGATTTATTTATTCATTAACTACTAAAAATAAATATAATAAATTGTTTTGTACAATAATTTCAAGTGTATCATCACATTATTATTTTCCTACGATCATCTAAAACAAATTCCATATTCTCAATGTAGTATATTTTGTATTTTATCAAATGGCCATTTTTTTACGGCTATTTATTATTTTTATAAACTATTATGAAGATATTATGAAGATAATATGAAGAATAATATATTTATTGATGAACTATGTTTATATAAGTGCTAACGGTCGCACCCATACAGTATATACCTACCGGCAGGTTCATTCATTCGGACATTTTAATTCAAAAATATCCATCGATTTACTGTGAAACACCTCGTTGAGTTAGTAACAGGACAATGTATTAAATATTAAATAAATAATAATAATAAATACTTAATGAATAAATTTATTATGTAAATATTAATTATAGTCTTGTACTAAATTAAAGATAAGTATTTTGGAAAAATCCCAATTAATAAAAAGAAACGGGGGGAGAGATAAGTGAAATGGCCGTTTTTCAAAAAATCATGCCGAAGGGTTTTGGTCGGCTGAGAAATGACCGTGGCCCCATCAATGTGTTTAAAATATAATATTATAATTTATATTTTATAACAATAATAATTTTCGTATTTTTCAAAACAATTCAATATAATATACTAATATATATATAATATAATACTTATATAATATAATATAATTCGAGTTTTTAAGTTCCGTAACATTATAAAGTCACGGTAAAATCACAAATATTTACATAATTTATTAGGTATCTACATATATAAGAAATAACTATAGGTGTACACAGTGCCAGATCTTTCAACCTGGGGTAAAATATGAAATTTACGCCCCTTTAGAAAAAAAAAAGTTCTTGCACTTTTTCTGTAATTGGACGAAAAATCGAAAGTTTACCGACGATTTACGTCTCCGAAAATATATGAGCAAAAAAAAATTAAAAAATTGGCAATTAAACCCCACAAATCTCAAAAAAATTTACCGATTAATTTCTGACTGTATTTAATTTTGCTGAATTATTTTTCGAGTCTCGAAATTTTTTATATGTTAAAAATGTTTATTTAAAAGTGTGAAATAAATTGTCATCTTTGACCTGGTATCAAATCAAAGTCACCTACGTGCTGTACGGCACGATAGATATTAGACCTCGAGATAAGACTAATATTTTGTTGCAAAATTTATTGTATAATCAATACCTACTTTAAATTCAATAAATTTCAAATTGTTATAACTTCAACGAATTATTTTCGAAGTTGTTATAAATTGATACTTGAATTCTAATTTTTTTTTGTATTTCACAAAGTAATCTTAAAAATAATGACTAATAAAAATTATGTAGCTAAAATATATAGTTCATTAATCATTTAAAATATATAATATTAACTAGGAACTATAAAATTGTGTGCAGTACGACACACTTTGTGTAATACGAAATGTTAAGTGTGTAATGGCTCTATTCTCTATATTATGGTATTTGTTTTTAATTTAAAATTTTTTTTATTAAATTATTTTATTTAAATATATTCTTAAAAAAATTCCAAGATATATTATCAGCAAAATCTAAAATACCAACAAGTGTCAAGTAACACAGCTATTGCAGACTATCTTATATTTCATAGATGATAAAGGTACTTTTATCATCAGAAAAAAATCAGATCGCTTCGCTCGCTTATAAACTTATATTTAAATTTATATTTGTATCTTAATACAATTACCATTTTTTGTAATTGCATAAATAGCCTACATATGTGTTAAATATATAATAACACAAAATAATTTTAAACGCATAACTAACCTATTTATTATGAATATAAGTTTTTATAACATAAATGAACACTTTTGATTTTTATTTTCTGATGAGCTGATTAAAACATAACCCCCACTCAATCAATAACTAAAATGAGGCCGCTGAAGGGGTAAGGTGATAAAATCCTAAAGTGTGCAGTACGATAAAGTATATATTTTAGCCTCTGATATTAATATAACACAATTGATAAAAATCACACAAAGCGATCGTACCTATCGTAGGCATTTTCGACTAACAACTTGGCGTGACCCAATCCCTTTAATGGACTATAAATACGTATATACCTCAATGCATATTATTTAATAAACAATGCTCGAATTGGAAAAATAGAATATGGGGTAAGTAGATAAGTACCTATAGATAGGAACTCTTGGGCTTCAAACTATTATTAATTCAAAATAAAATTATCAAAATATAATAAATAATTTAAAAACAATTCAAGGAATATACTAATTTTAGTTGTGGGCACAAAAAATGAACATTACACAACATATTGTTCATATCTGCAGTGACCAAACTGGTCTTTGTGAGATCCGAGGATTATTATTGTTAGTAAGAGAAGAAGCATAGTTTACGAATCCCTTGGAAAAAGTTTCATGGAAAAAGAAAAATGTCATGGAGTATAAAAACAAAATATTGTATCCAAATTTTAAAATATATACATTTTAGTATATAGTCTTATCACAGATAAATGAATTTCATTTATTCTATGGTTTTATTATGTCTATCGTTTAAAACATAGACTTATAAATATATATATATATATATATATATTATATGTATACATATGTATGTGTTATACACTTGTAAATTATATTCGAATAAAATAGTATTTAAATACTGTATATCATATTATTATCATTATTTATAATATTTGTATTTAGTTTTACTTTTATTAATACACTTATCGGACTTATACCTGATATTTCCATATAACTTGGTATATGTAATATAATATGGTTTTACTACGATCTAATAATATGTACTTTATCTCCATACGGGTCATATCAAAATTATAATATTGTTTTTCATATACCTAAACCTAAGTACTTTCTATATGCTACAAAGTACAGTGTACAAGGTATAAAATATGTATTTCTTTCGTTTCGTGTCATTCGATGTAAAAATACCAGTCATAAAACATACGCGATAAAAAAAAGTCTATGATAATATTGATTATTATTATTATTATATATTGCATGACATTAATTGGTTTTTTCCATGGGATTCGTAAACTGTACTCCATCTCTTTTCATAGACATATAATATATGTCCATGTCTCTTTCTGAGAATGATGGTTCCACGGTGTCATAGACGGGGTATGTGGAGGACTCCCGACTCAGTCCATATATTTATATGTCTATGGTGCTAACGGTCAGTGCTCATTTTTCGTGACCGCAACTATATGTATACCATCCTGTACAGTGTACATAGTATCTATTATACTCAGATATTATTGTTTCCGATAACATCATATAGTCATATACGTCTATACACATATTTATTACTAAAATATTAGATATTACAATATCTGTTTCAAATTTATAGGTAACAAAAATATTTTTACATTTTGCACCCCACAATAACAAGTGCCCCGTTTCGCCCCCCGTCCCTAAATCCGGCACTGGGTGTACACTGTACATTTGATGCACTTTTCATGTCAAAACCAACGCTGGGCAAATTAATGATTTTTTTTTAACTCGGTTAAGTTAAGTGAATAGAAAAAAAAATAGTAAAGGTTTAGAGTTAATAGTAATTTTTTTTTCTCAATGATTATGTTAAGTTTAAAAAAAAATTAACTTATTAACTTAAATTAAAATCATTTATTTTTATTTTTATATTTTTTTTTTTTTTTTTTTTTTTCTGTACATATGAATCAATATAATATTTGAGATATACAGGCATAATTAAGTATCTATTATTTTTTTGGAAATATTGTTATTTTTTAACTTTATGCATTTGAAAATCTTTAAAAATAATTAACATAATATTATTGAAAATACTACAACGTAATTATAATAATTATTATTAAAATTAGCAACAAATAGGCTCATAAAAATATTTAATTAGTAGGTACCTACTATTTTCTTCGAAATTTGAACAAATGGAAATTGCTTATAATATATAGTATACGAATACGGGGAGGTTATCATATAATATATAGGCGCTATTCTTGTTTTATTTATATGTTCAGGAAATAAATAATTCTTATAATAGATATAATAATTATTAAAAACGACAAAACCAACTTTGTTCTTATTCGACCATTTTGGCAATAGACAAAATATGAAATCGAAATGTATCAATTATTTCAAAATTAACTTAACTGAGTTTTAATTGAAAGTAACTCGTTATTTAAAAGTTAATATAACCAAAAATAAGTTAAGTTAACAAAAAATCAAATATAAAAAGTTAAGTTAAAAGTTAAAATTAATTTAACTTTCAACTTATTTACTCAATAATGCCCAGCATTGGTCACTATGAGTATGTGAATTGTGATAATATTGTGTTTATGAACCTACCTACTCCACTATGAGTCAAACACTCAAACCTATAGTTTTTAACGTCCTCTTAATAATCATGAAAATGGATCTAATAATCAAAATACAGTATAATTTTGATCATATAATGTAGACCAGGAAAGACGTAAAGAAATAATATGTACCTGGGATAGACTGGGATCAACTGATAATAAATAGTTTAGAGTGCGACAATGTCGAATGTAAACACTTTACTGCACGGCAGTTAATGGTATATACTCGTATAATCTATCGAATAATAATGTAAATCATTTCTTATCTGAGTATGGATAATACAAATATTCATCTAATAATATGTGTCTATTTAGTTATGCAGTTGAACATTATAAAGAAAAGCCTTGTTATGGTAACAAATAACAAAACTGAATGGAAACGTTCAAGTACTAAAATATAAATTGAAAATGTCGACTAATGGTACCTTACAGTAAATATATATATATATATATTAAACGAATTTAATACAATTATTAATTATTGTAGACGTAATTTAAATTTAATCGCAAATATTTTTTATATTATTATTATAATTATTAAAATGGTACACATTTTATTGTGATTACAATTTATTGTTCGTTAAATTATAATTGTTCAAGAACAATATTATCGTGCAGAAAATCATTTTTAATTAATAATTCGAATGTATCAAATAAATTATTCCAACACACAAAATGTTTTTTATTATATTATATAATCTCATTTATACAACATATTATAAACAAATTTAAACATTCAAATTGAATTCCATAATATCATGATTCTAATTACAAATATGCATGATTCCATGTATATTTTATAAATATTAAAAAAAAGTTTTCAGAAAAATGATATTATTTTCAAAATATTTTATGATCATTATTCATTGCTAAAAATTTATGGAAATATTTTTTTGGCCAAGTAGTTTACATTTCCGAAATATTTTTCTTAAATTCAATTATACAATAGTTTAAAAAAAAACAGCTCAGGAGTAATCCCAGTGGGGAAGGGCTATGGGGGTTGACAATGGATTAACCCCACGGCGGTAGTTGATTGAAAATCTGCAACAAATCGCTATATTTGTATAGGTCCAATCTGTAGTCTATATTTAGTACCTATTTGTATCTACGTATATTAAGTTTTACTCATATATAAGTACTTCAATGTTTCAAATGTACCGTTTTTTACTTGCGCGTGGTAAATATCTACACGATGGTTATTTTCGTCGATTTTTTTCGACAAAAAACTTAATTATTTCTTACTTTTTACTAGTGATGTTACGAACTGTTCGATTTTCGAACCGAACCAAACCGAACCCGGGGTGTTCGGTTCGGTTCGAAAATCGAACTCAAAATTGGAAATATTCGAACCGAACTAAACACAAAATAGTTCAGTTCGAATATCGAACCTAGGAAAAAAAATTTGAAACTAATT
>JAIPRL010012555.1:0-11871 GCA_025469235.1 Pemphigus obesinymphae | reverse complement strand
TATTATTATTATCATTATTATTATTATTATTATTATTATTATTATTATTATTATTATTATTATTATTATTATTATTACGATAATATTAATATACTATCTACATGGATTAAAATTAATATAAAAATAAATTTTGATAATTATAATTGGATTTAATTTATAATATATGTAAATAAAAACTAAATTGTAATAAAACTGTAATAATATAGGTTAATGCAATCAATATTTATGCTAGTTAAGACAGATAATAATTAGTTAATGTCAAATATATTCTATGAATTAAAAATTTAATATAGTCATGTTTTTTGATATTGTTTTATTCAATGATTTATTTTAAGACATGGATTTTAGATTTGTTAAATCTTAATATTTATAAGAATTTTGATTTTTAATTAAATAAATCAATACATCGATTTTAATAAAAGAAAATAATTTTCTGTATAATAATAATAATAATCATAATTTATAATGTAAATTATACTATTTTTAATAATTATCATGAATACCAGTAATAAGATATAATAATAATAATAATAATAATATATATATATATATTTATAATAATATAGTAATAAGAATCACAGAAACGGTTAGTGAATCGTGATACACAGTGGGTATACAAATAATGGACATTATAAACAAACACAAATATCATGATATAAAAATAATACAATAGCATAATAATAATAATTTTTTTAAATTCAAATTTTGAATTTGTAAAATTCTTTTCCGAGGGTTTAATAATTGGAGTTATTAAAATTAAAAAATTTACATCAATCGGTTAATAAGTTTACATTTGTTAACTTTTAACTAGTTACTTTGGTGTACTGTTAACTTATAAAATATTAATTAGAAATCGTAGTTAAGAAAATCGGTTAGTTATATTAACTAGTTCGTTTTTGTTCGTTCAAAATATGTTTAAAAATAAATCTATTTTATTTAGGATAAACATTTTATTAAGTAAAAATATACTGAAAATTGTATTATTTAACTAATTTTATTATTTTAGATATCCATTTTTGTCTGTAATTAACTCTATCTTATAATATACAAAATTTATACCTGTGTGAATAAAAAATTATTTTTTTATTAACTGATTTAAAATAGTTTAAATCAGGTTTTAACTTACAGTTATTTTAAAAAAACGTCCCACTTAACTTTATATATGTAGTTAATTTTTTCATTAACTTTACAAGAATGGTCGTTATATTATATTGTTATGTAATCAAAAATGATTATTATTTTATTCAACTATGTATGACGACACTCATCAGTACATTCTCGTATATATAGTTATTTATTATTATTATTATTATTATTTTCAATAGTGTAGGCAATAACATTTCTCAAAAAAAAAAAAAAAATTAACAGTTTAGATTTTATCCAAAATCTCTCGTCGGTATAACTCTATGATAAAATTTGCAAGAATTAAAATTTTTTTTTTCCAGACAAAAAAGTGAATAAAAACTTAGTCATAACTGTAATAAAAATAAATAAAACGTAATATAATATATATATATTTTTTTTTCCCATATCGTACCTACCCTATCACGATGTATATATAATATATACAACTAAACTATATACCTACTTATACACGTTCTGACGTTTATGAATATAATATGTAATTTTTTACATTTTTTCCAACGTTGTCTTTTCACGGAAACAACACTGGCAACTTGAATATTATATTCTTCAATCAGATACGTTTTTTGAACATTATTATGTACCTATATAGTATATAGCTTCATCATTATTTTATTGTCCACAAGTCAAATTGTGCGGTCCTACATTTTGAAATTTATAACATTATACTGTCACACCCATTAACGTGATGAAAATCCAACTTAATTTTATACATTTGATTTTTATTTTGTATACTATATTAAGTAAATAAATGTTTTATATAGAAATTTAAAATTGTTGTAAACCTTGTCTCCAGTCACGATTACACAAAATAGTCGAACAAATATACCTATCTACCAGATAAGTTTTATTCTTAAGGTTATTGGATTTAAGTTTAAACTAAATGAATAATTATTATAATTTTTTAACTGAGTTTGTATAAGAATTAATTAACCCAAAACTGTGTTATGTTTTTATTTTAATTTAAATGTGTTTAAATATAATATCATTAATTTTCTTGTCGCCTCTACAGTCTACAATAGTTACATCAATACCTACACTTAGAGATGTGAGTTTGTATTTTACAGTAGTAGAAAATGATATTATACAATGTGTTATACACGGTGTACCTATAAAATTATTTTATACCGGTGGTATAAACGAAAAAATTTATATTTATAAAAACTATAGCCATTTATATTTCAAATAGAAATTCTATTATCATTATTTTATTTCAAATGCTTATTGTCGTTTTATTGTGTAATTAGGTAAAGATTTTATTTTAGTATATAGTTTGACTTTTTATAATTTATTGAATTAACGCAGCTTAAAAGTTAACAAACTATTGAAATATGCACGTATATAGAGTATAGACTAATTAATATTAAAAATTTAGTTCAAATATTCAACAATATTTTATTAGAGAAAGCAGTACATTAATAATTATCAAATCAATGGTGTTATGGTAAATGGGCGCAGCCTACAATAAATTTAAAAAAATTTCAGAAAAAATAAGAGATTATTCTGTGTTAATTGCGTCTCAGAAAGTCAGGGGACAAAAAGTCCGATTTAAAATAGTTAGTCAAAAAGTCTGGACACAATTTTCAACTACATATATTAAAATAAAATATAAATTAACACATCGAATTTGTAGTAAAAATTATATTTGTTTTATTTTAATAAATAAGTAGGTACCTACTAGAAATACTAATTTCCCTTTACTTATTTTTAATACTTTCATATTTTAGTAGAAAAATATCTTGTACAATTTTATAAAAAGGTTTGGTTAATAATTAGCCTAATATTTGAAAAAAAAAAATACAAAAATTGGGCCAATATGTTATCCCAGTTTAAGATACGTATTACATATCAAAATATATCAGAAAAAATTGTTTTTAATTAAATTAAAAAATTAAGACATTTAAACAATAAAAAAATTAATTAATTTTAATTAAAATTAATTATTAATTATTAATAATTATTAAAAATTAAAAATTAATTTAATTAAAATAATAATAAAAATATATAATTCGTACATTTTGTCTAACTATTTTTAAATCGGACTATTTGTCCTCGGACTTTTTGACCCCGGACTTTTTATCCGAGATTCATCTCAGATGTATGAATTAGTTAAAATATTAAACCTAAATAAAGGCGCTCTTTTATGTACACATTAAAATTTTAAACTGTTTAATAGGTGCAGACACCAAATAAAAGCTATTAGGTACTGTTTTTTATATGATAATAGATAAAATAGTAATTTGCAACGAAAACTGTGTATATTTCTTTGAAACAAAATGTTTAAGCTTATTCAATAATATCTAAATGTCAGTTTATCCTTTCACACAGTTCATATTATTAATATTGGAAATTAATTGTATGAAAAATATTTTCCTGGTAAAATTATAATGCTTTTATCAATTTAGTAATATTCTCCATAATTCAAAATGTAAATCATAAATATTGAATAATGCAATTATATTTTTTGTTTTGTTCATTATTATTATAATGTATTAATATAATACTTTTTATTTGAACTTTGTGGGTAGTTAACAAGAGTTAAGTACTCTTGTTTGTCATGACTCATGAATAATAACAAAAACAGAAAATTATTGCAGATTGCGACAAATCAAAAATGCGTTCAGATCTTAAATTATAAATACCAAATAAAGGTGAATTCAAACATCAATTACATAATTAATTTAAATTAGTTTAAAAAAACAATATCATTGAATAATATTTCATATCGAACCTAGTTTGATAAATGAAAACGATCTTTTTGATCAAATGTATTTTTGGCACTGTTTTTTGTTCCTCTTGAAAAATATCTGGAAGAAAAAACCTGTGAATTAATACCCTTTTACACCTAAATAGTTAGAAATATTTATCTTTTAATAATATCTACGTACCTATATTTAAAGTTGAGTAGGGTGACTGTATTCAGAAAATTGAAAACGAGACCAAAAAAAAAGTTATTGGAATAAAATTTCACCCCACAAATCAAGAAATTGCCTTAAAATATAGAAAATAATCGAAAATAAAGATATTTTACAGCAAATTATAAAATTCCTTTCGGAACAGAATTATAAGCGACCAATTAAATGTTTGTCTCCGTTGACAATTCCGTATAATGTGGTATGTATGGTCATTCTAAGTGTAAGGCAAAGCCTATATACCTACACCATTTAGTATCGAATTTTTGATACACCTAATACAATAATATAGTGTTGGTCGTTGGATATACCTAATATGATAATCATTATACATATAGGTATGGTCATCAGGTGTTTCAGAAATTTAAATTTATACAATAATAATGAGCGTTAAGTATATAGAGAATATAATAATAATAAAATACCATTCGATGAGGTTTAAATATTCGAAAATTTTATAGTCTAAACTAATTTTTTTTTGAAATGTCGTTATCTCACCTCGTGATCATTTTCACGTTATTTCTATATACATCTTATAATATTTATGAATATACAAGTATATATAATACCGTTATATTCTATGTCAAATAATCTAAATCACGACTGCATAATACTACAATAATTGACTACCTATATTATATTATAGACCATACACATATTGTATACATATAGGACATAGGTTAGGTAGACATAGGACATTGTAAAATGTACACATTGTAATAAACGTAAAACAATATTATTTTTTAACTTGAATAATATTATGTTCAGAAAAAGATTTCTTGGCCATCGTCCCATATACTTCTATACGTATATAATATAATATGACTTTGTTTGCATGTATGTAAATTATATACCAGTAGGGAAGTTATAATTTTGGGGTGGTCACTCATCCGGAATCAAATCGGACACCTCCAACACTATATGACAACCGGTTTTTGCGTTAAAACAAATATGAGGTATTCATCGAGGCTGTCTTCCAAATGTGTCTCCCAAATGATATGCATTATTTTTGTCTTCATTTTATTTTTTTTTTTCATCTCAATTGCGTAATATGGATATAACATATACTTAGTTGCGTTTCAATATATCATAATATATGCCTTTAACATTATTTAACAATTATTATTGAATAGTGATTTTTGTATTATAAAATATGAACAATTTAACCCGATTTTAATTATGCATAGAGAATTTTTCGATATGAGTATCCGAAAATCTAAAATTTATGACTAAAACCTCAAATTTCCAATTTAAAAAAAATTCATTTTAGCTTAATTAAAACTCTATGGTAGTACATAGTAAATATTCTCATCGATCAAATTCTCTTTAAATAGTATACTTGTATACGATAACTATGAGAAAATAGCTGTACTAACTACTAAGAATGCGTAAACTCATTTATTAATGTCGTTTAAACGCGGGTGGCATCTTCTTACGAGTTAATATTTAATTTATTAAGTATATAGATTATAAATACACGTTTTTGGTTCTAAAAACTGACGTATAAAGATAGTGGATATGAATCCCGCATTAGATGAACATTTTAGTTACATAAATAAATAATTTTTTATTTATAACATCAACAAAAGTCATATATAAAAATGTTCTAAGATTTCAAATGTTACGGAATAAAATAGTATTTTGATTAATTTAAATATTTCAATGCAAAGGTTAAAACCTTTAATTTTTTCCGTTCTCGTCCATGGTTCTGGTCTTATCAAAATAATATTTTAATATTTGGGTTCCTGTTGCAGTTAATTAAATAAAATAAGGGATCAATAATTGGTGCCGGTTTCAATTAGAATATAGTATTCTAAAGAGGATTTAAATTTTCACTAAATATTAAACAATGGTTCAGTTTAATAACAATAGTGAGTCAATACTCAATAATAATTTCGGTTAATTTGAAGGTTCTTCAAATGAACATACCTAATTATAGTTTTCGGTTCCAGTTCGAGTACTTAAATTTTAGTATTATAAAAATATTATAACTTATTCCGACACTGAGTTTTCTTAATTTGGTTCCAATTTTCAATCTCTGATATGTATGTATACCTTCTAATATTTAAACTATTTTAATTTTGTGAATTAAAAAAAAAAAATATATATAAAAAAAAGGTGAGTATGTGAATTTCATTAATAAAATTTTAAAAAATTCTGGAAAATGCATATACTTAATTATTATTATTTAAATATTTATGAACTTTTGAACTTTGACACAAATTGATAGACTTAATATAAACACGAATGTAATATAAATTTTAAAAACTTTTGTCCTATATATATATATATATATATATACAAACATTAGTGTAGTACATTTTTAACACACTATCCATGATACTATAGTACCTACATAATAATATTTTATTATTTGCCATGCATAAATTATGGTTGCAGCAAATATTGAAATATACATAACACTCTTAGATACGTAAATTAATATTTTACGTCACATAACATTAATATTTTCGGTGTTATAATAATAACACTAATAAGTGTTCGGCGGATTAGGGTTGGGTTGTTATATTTAAAACGTCTGTATAACATATTGATTTTGCTTAAAACGTTTAAAACTCTTGTTTTAAACATCAACAAAAATCATTAGTTTAAAATATCAATTATAGTCACTTTTAAATTTAAAAAATCTATATTATACGAAATTTTCAAATCTAATCCACATAAAATACTGAATAATTGGTTTTATGTTTTATTTTAGAATAGAAGGTAGCTACATAAAATATTTAGTACCTAATGCCATTATTATTAAGTATTATAAATTATCTATAGGTACATTTTAGTCAGTGGCGTAGCCAGGAATTTATGTGGTGGGGATGGTGACTGAACATTTTACAAGGAAAAACAAAAGTCTTTTCAAATGAATTTTCACTCAAACACTACTGTTACAAGACGTATTCACGGTATCGCAAAGATATAAAATACGTAGGTACTAAAAGATATTTTTTCAATTATTATCGATATCAACCACAATATTACCATACTATTAATTATAAATATATTTCTATATGCTACCACTTATAAGACATTGGTCATAAGATTATGTCATTATTATTTATTACAGAATAATATTATTATAGATCAAAAACATAAAGTTTTCATATATTGTCTGTCAATATTATTCTAAGTATAAAATAATGTTATAGTATACTCGTATCCTCATATACTCGTATACCATCTCCAAATTCCAAAAAAATATATACTAATATCTATATTCTATATAGACGTAATTTTAGACAAATAGGTAGGTACTCACAAAATTACGCAAAGGTATACGCACAATCCCCATAAAAAATTCTGGATCCCCCACCCCCCTGGATTACAAATTATTCAAAAAAAAAGTTTTAATTTAAACTTCTTTTCCATATACATTTTTAAATTTGGGCTTATTTCCGCTATACTTATAGTTGTGTACTTATATTGTATAAGTATATTATTATAAACTAGTATTTTTTTATGGACTTTTTTCCATTGGCTTATATTTGTGTTATCATATAGAATATATATGGTTCAACAATTTTGATTACCGTAATTTCCATACAAAAATTTTTTATTTTTAAAAAACGTTTAAAACAAAAAAAAAAATGTGCTTAAAACATGTAAAAATAAAATCATAAGAAAAACGCTTTAGACCATTTTTGTTGTTTAAAAAAAAACTGTTTTTTTTTTTATAACCAGAGTTCGGATTTATTTCATATTCACTACATATTTGATTATTCAAGTATGAAACTCAGCTTCTACACGAAAAACTTTATAATCACTATCACAATTTTACAAAAACGTTATTATATTTTCATACATACAGGTATGTCTATTAGCTATCATTATTTATAAAATATCCTTAACTTGAGTCAATCTGTAGATATACTCCTGAAAAAGTTTTTTAAAGACTTTTATTTTGAAAATAAATATGATAAAAATAAGTCGTTTTTAAAGATAAGATATTGCACCTATACATATTTGGATAGAATCCATTTAATATAAATGTCATTAGGTATTGAATATTACTGTTGTCATAGAAAATATTTCGACAGAAACTGTCCTTCATCTCTAAAGTTTTTTTATTGAATAGATTGACAAAGTTGGTATAGTATAGGTATAATAAAATACAGTAGATAGTAATACACTAGGTACCTACTCTGCATATGTGAAGTCGATCGGACTTATCATCTCGGATTGTTTTATATAACCTTTGCGGAGAGGTAAGAATATTTGAAAATCCGATTAAACATCGATATACCTATGATAATAGTTCATCCCAGTGTATCAATTTAATTCAAATGATAAAAAATACTATGGATGTCCAACGATTTGAACTGCATTAATCATTACTAGATATGAAATATTAAAACTATAGTAAAGGTACCTATTGTGTGAATCAGTAAGCTGGAATTGCCGTTCTCGGAATTATATAACTACTATTGCCCCAGATGGAAATCTACGAATATCCAAAAAAACATCGTAGAAATCGAATACGAACTCGTCACATGGTATTATGTAACGTACAATTATTTTATTAAATAATATTCGGATATATAATAGATAGGTAGGTAAAATACGTAATTTAATTAATCGAAAAAAAATGATAATAAAAATTTAATGATATTTGCTATATGTATTACGATTTTATTATCATACCGTAAATATCAATATAAACACTTGTTTATATTATATGTTTTGTTTTTATAACAATCTTCAGGAAAGCTGAGACCGAGCAAAAAAAAAAAATAAAATTAAGATTGGCGGAGTAGGATTCAATCTTGGACACGTATCTAAAGTTCGTTTAATCTTCATATCCTATAAGTACATAGGTAGGTACGCCTTAAGACATTATACTATTTAATCAAGACTTGGTCGAAATTTCAACAATTTCGATAATGGACTACACCGTATATTGACACTTAATATATTATGTACATTGCACACTAGGGTGGTCCTTATTTTTGAACTTTCGAATTTTTGATTTTGTACAACCTCATACTTTTTATTATCATAAAAAAGTAATTTAGGTTAAATTTGGTCATAATTACTCAGCCGCTTTCCATGCCCTTAAAGGGTTGAAAATAGTTAAAGAAATAAGTTTTATTTAAAAAAAAAAAAAAAAACTATAGCACTTACTACGTACAGTACAAAAATGTATAAAACATTAATTAACGAACAGTGTTCTCAATAAAAAGTATATCTATATTTTCTATTATTTACAGAGAAAAATAATAAAATACAAAATATTTAATGTATTTTGCTAAATTTATTATTTACCGATATTTAAACGTACTTAAAAAAACGGCAATACATATATATGATAAAATGTCTGATATTAAATAGGTAAAAATTTCTATTGGATCGACCAATTTGTAATTACAGTTGGATTTTATGTTATATTAAGCTAAAAACATTAAAAAAATAACAACGGTAAAGATTATTCGTAAAAATGCTCGTTATTTCTTTGCTTATGGTACCTAACTTAACGTCACATGAAAAATATTATAGAATATAATCATTAGAAAATGTACAAAAGTATAAAACATTTATTTATTAAAAATAAATTAGTTTCACAAATTTTTCTCTGAATTATCTAATTTATTGCAATAGTAATAAATAAAATTAGGTTTTATCTTAGTTTAAATTGCCATTACCTGATAAACAGAATAATTGGTCATTGTGCCTACTTATTATAGGTATTTATAAAATAGTCATATGAACATTTAAATATATATAATATTATTATATAGTCAATACCTACATAATATTCATTATACACATATTCGTAACCAACGTCCTGGTCGGACGGGGATAATTTGAAAACATAGAAAAGTTCAGTTAGGCGTAAAAATTTAAGTCTGCGAAACGCGAATCCTCGATCCGCAACGTCAAAAATGTCAATAAAGATCACAAAAGCCGATTTCGGATAAGTTTACTATCGGTAAACGATAAGACTAAAGCTCGCGGGAAAAGTCGATCGAGATATTGGATAAGTGCGTTTTCCGAAACGTGTTTTTTCTTCCCGGCGTCGAAAGCTGGAAAAAATTCGAGAATGTGGATGAACGTAATGTAAAAAAATCTCAAAACAACTTGGAAAAGGAAAAGGAAACGAAGCCGATGAGCACATAAACGGATCGGGGAATTAACTAAATAAATAGTATTGTTTTTTCAGGAAAAAATGGTATTTATAGTTAAAGTTTTATATAGGTAAGTATAAGATTATTCTAATTTTGTTTTTAACCGTCCTATAGTTCCAAATAACCATATTTTACGATATTTTGTTTAACTATTGCAATTTTTTGAGATTTGTTTGAAGTTTGGGGCAAGTGGACTTATTTGATTTTATTAATTTATTACTGCATCTATATTTAATTTTTATAAACATTTAGGAATATATAAAATACTATCTATTGATACAAATTATATTGATAATCACACGTGTCTATTCAATGATATTCACACTTATGTATTCACTTCACTTATTCGTTTACCGTATTAAAATTAAAATATTAATCACTTAATCAGTAAGGTTTTTATGATAAAGGTATATTAATTAAATATATCTTTTTATTATTGACTATTGTAAATATAGTTAATAGTAGTTGTTGTAATATTATATTAGTGTACTTATTTGGTTTGATTTAAATTTCAAAGTTGGGGCAAGTTTACTGGGAAAAAATGCCAGATATAATAATTTAAAATATTATATTTATATTTAATACGGAACAAGCCCAAAATAACAAAAGGTTATGATATTGAGATTACATGTGAGCTTCATAATTTTCAATGGAACTATTTGGTGTTAAGTATATAACACATATAGAATACATATATAGGAATTAAAATTATAATATATGAATAGTTGTTCAACAGGAGAGTTAAAAATAGTAATAAGGCAAGACGCGATATCTCTCCGTACACCAATAAGAATGCATCCGCCCCCGTTTACATGTAGTAGACAATGGAGACACATTTATTACATATAAAAATAGTATAATTCTCAATAGTTCATTATTATTAAAATTAAGAGTAAGCCAAGTTTCTGTTAATATTATAGACAAAAAATTAAACAAGACATATTATATCTAAGATTTAAAAGTTTGGTGGGAAGTCCTCTGCGGTTTTTATAATATCCAAACGAAGTTTGTTGATGAAGAGAACTACTTAAGAGAGTTTTTAGTTGTTGCGTTAAGTTACGTTGACATTTTTTGACGATTTGACCACAAATGAAACTCCATTAGAAAAATAAATGGCAAAGTCCGATTTACCAGTTTTACTCACTTATTTACTTTACGTTTGTAAGTTCTTGATGGCTAATGAAGATCCGTGTTTTGATACAAACGATAGAAATAGGTAGACTTGTTAATAGGTATGACTTAACAATATAACTTTTATAGGGTGCGGGTTGGAAGAGACATTCCTACCAAGTCTAAAAACGGATATATATTGGGTAGTCATGTCTAGTCAAGATATTAGTTCTTCATCAAGTATCTTATTTTTAGGCTTCGTGCAAATCAGCGATTGCTCGAAGGATATCATCATTCGTAGAATCAAGTATTTGAAGTATTTAAAGATTGTATTGCCCAACTTTAATTTTTTCACCAAAGTCCATACCTATATTTATGATAATTTGCCCCGTTAAAAATTGAAAATTGGCTAATCTAGATAGATTATTTTATTTATTTTATATTATTTTATTTTATTAATACAATACGGGACGAGCCCAAAAAATATGAGTGAGGCAATTTGATTACTTAAACAGTAATTTAAAACTAAAACTAACTAAAACTAATTGACTGAAATCACTGAAAACTGG
>JAIPRL010012554.1:0-11873 GCA_025469235.1 Pemphigus obesinymphae | reverse complement strand
TTTTATGTGTAAATAACTGTTTTATCACATTTAATTTGTTTTTGTAATCTTTATATATATATATACAATGTACATTATTATAATTGCCGATTGGCGTTAATTACAAATAAATAAATAAATAAATAAATATTTTAACTCGTCTGCATCGGTGTATTTATCGCTACATATTATACGTATATTTTATAATGTCGTTGGTCATTGGTACAATCAATGTAAACCGAAATTATATTAATTTCCGTCGTTTAAGTTATCATTTGTACTGCAACATTATGTTTTCTAATATCTAATGTACACGCATAATATTACTATTGGCGTACATTGAAATATTATGATAAAAAAAAAGTTAATAATTAGATAAAAAAAAAAAACTGATTTGGTTGCGAACATTTTTCAAATAAATATCTTCATATTTATTGTATAGAAAAATATAAATTTTGAGGGGAATAAAATAAAGTTGTACGAATGGAGTTATAATAGAAGAATCCCCTATTTACACTAAGACCAGGACATAGTGGGTACATAGATACCTGCAGTTGAAATATCTCAAAATATTATAAGTTTCAGGTAGTTTACATATTATAACTATAAATAGTTAATAAGAACAATAATCACCTAATTCCATTTTGTACGCTCTTTTGTCTTTTAGCGGCATTCTATATCTAAGATCGTTGTCCACCGTATTCCTCTCTGGTGCGTGAAATTGAAACCTAAGTTGAGGATCCTCGATACGGAAGTTTATGATTTTTCCAGACGATGTTTTCCGCGGTGCACCACCTCCCGGTCGTTCCATTTTCGTCACTTCGTTACCGATTTCCTGAAAATTGCATTAAGAATTATCTAGTACCAATGTAAATACAACAAAAAAAAAAAAACCGTTATCCATATACCTATAATAATAATTTATAGGTATATAATAACTACTAATTGATTTAAAATAATAGGTGTAATGTTTAGATATATAGATAAATAAAACTCGTCAAATCGTTATCTTTTAAGTTTTAGTCGTACGATATTATATTCAATTATTTTATCGAAAACGTTCGTAACTAATAAGATCATTTTTCAATTTAAATATATATCAATATCAAATAATTATATACATTTCTTTAATAATGTCACCCAAATTACAAGTGTATCGAACACAGTTTTACGAGTAATTTATTTTGTAAATCGATAGAAAGTATATACCTATCACAGTACATATTATGCCTGCCAACTATATAATATTATGTATTATAGGTACATTAATTATGTAGGTATATAGGTTATAGGTAAACCGTAATGTACAAATAATAAGGTTTGGATGTTATTAAAATCTATACCATATAGGTATAATATTGAAATTTTAAATAATACTTTATAAAGGTATTGTATATGCAGGTAATACAAACATATTACATCAGGTATATTAAAGTAATTTAGTGCCTATATAACATTATGATTCATGAATGAATCATATATTATATTTAATATAATTTATATTATGTAAGTCGAGATAATTCTCCGTGAGAAAGAAGTCTAAACGTTTTAACTTTTTATTACACATATATTATAGGTATAGTTAAAAATTAAACATTTCTTCCTTTATATAGGTACTATTATACAATGCTAGGCATTAACGAGTTAAAAAATTAAAAGTTAAGTTAAAAATTAAGCTGATTTCCACTTTCAACTTAAATTTTTATATTCGAGTTTCATTAACTGAACTTATTTTTGGTTATATTAACTTTTAAATAACAAGTTACTTTTAATTAAAACTCAATTAAGTTAATTTTGAAATAGTTGGCACATATTGATTTGTGGTGAATAGCTGAATAAAAATAAAGTTGTTTTATTTCCCAAAAATATAAATAAAATAAGAATATCTATACATTACATAATAATCTCTCCGTAATATAAATTGAAAAACATATTAGATTTCCCACCAATAAACAATATTTAGGTAAGTACTAATTTGCAATGAGTAATTTCCATTTGTCAGAATTTTGAAGAAAATAGTAGGTAGGTACCTACCAACTAATCAAACATTTTTATGAACCTATTTGTTATTAATTTTTATAATAACTATTATAAATATATTGTAGTATTTTGAATAATGTTTTGTTAATAATTTTTAAAAATTTTAAAATGCTTAAAGTTAAAAAATAACAATATTTTCAAAAAAATAATGGATATTTAATTATACCTAGCTGTATACCTATCTCAAATGTTATATTGACTCATGCAAAAATAAAAATTTAATTAACTTAAATTAATCGTTAAGGAAAACAATAACTAACTTCAAACTTTTACTATATTTTTTTTGTATTAACTTAACCTAACTGAGTAAAAAAAAAAAAATCATTAACAGCATTGCTATTATGTGAAATGTAATATACAAGGTTATTCCTTTACAATGCTCACCTAAGTGTCTTTGTATTTATCTTTTTAACGTTTTTTATTTTTTTTTGTGTTACTGTTTTAATAAAAAGTTTGAATTTTTTCTATTTTTATCTTGTACATTTTTAGGGTTTATAGTTTCATAAACGATACCTATAATTTTGATTTGATATTCCTATGCAGAAATTTTTTCTAAACATTTTTATATATCAATATTGAATATTAAATTAACAATTTAGTATTTACAAGAATTTAAAGTTTTTGATAAAATGTGTGTCGAGGAACGAACACTACCTACTTTTAATAGATAGTAGGCACGCCAAACTACTCAGCTCTCAAGTTTTTAAACTTTAAAAAATTATTAACTGTAGATTAAACATTCAATATTGATACATCAAAATATTACCAATATACAAGGTAGGTCAACATTAAAGAAAAATAAAATAATTTAAAAAATAATACGATTTCTCACTTTTCATAAAAATATAGTGAAGTAAGTACATCAAGCTTATAAAATATAAATTTAAAAAATTAACATTTGCAGAATGAATTAGAGTATCTAAGATTAAAGAATCATTCTGTACGTACTTACGTGAAATGTGAAATACGTATTTTACATAATATTTATAATTACCTAAATATAAACCTATAGCATTGCAATAAATTATAGATTGAAAATATGTTTTATATTATTAAAAATTAAATATGTGCATTTAAACAGTATGTTTTACTTAATATAATAATAATTTATTCTCTACTTATACACAGAAGTGAGCAGAATAAATTATTAAAATATTTTTATAATAATATACGAGATTTTCATCGAATTCACACATCGTAAAACAGTTAATACGTTATATATATATAAATCGATTATCAAGATTAAGTACACAAAATAAAAAAATAAACTTGATTTTTACATTTATATATATATATATATATATATAATATACGTATGCCTATTACTTGTATGAATATATTATACAATTTAAACAAGAAAATGATGATCTAAGTTTTCACCTATTTTTTTTTATTTCTCCAAACCTTTTTTTATATTTACAAAAAAATAAAAATAATAATTAAAATACTCGCATAATAAACATGTTATTCATTATGTGTGCCATGTCTTTAAATATTTAAATATTTCCTGTGAAAACTTCGAAATAGTATCTATATGTTGCATAAATATTATGATATTATACCATATAATAATATATTATAATAGAAAACGTGTAAAACTTGTATCGCCTAAAAATAACAACAACCAGATTTAATACATATATATTACGTATGATAATGTGATATAGATGAAAAATAACATAAACCTATCCCTTTATTGAATCTCGTGAAACATCCACTATAATACTATATTATATTGGTATCAGATTTGAAAATGTAGGTAATATACTTACAGTATTCGAGTAAAAGTATATTGAAATGCATGCTTTATTTATGTATAAAAACTAACTTTTATAATGCCTACACTTTGAAAATTTCAGAAAAATATGGTGAACAAACGAGGGATATTAACTAAATATTTCAATTCGTATTTAAATACTTCTTTACAAAAATGATTGATATTTGATACACGCACCTTCCAAGGAGGAGACGGAGGGTCTGTAAATATTTTCCTTTTGCGTAGGCCATCGTCGTTGGGTGCACCGTGTCCTGGTTTGCCCCAAGGATAGTAATCGTCTATCACTGACGAAAGGACCTGAAAAAATTAATTTTGGTACAAATTTGGTTTTTAAATTATTCGTTTTCACGTAAAACACTGATTTCGACTCACTTCTTTCTGTTGGTCACACGTACGTACCACGGGTTTATCTTTCTCGGCCGAACAGCGATGACATTCATTATCGGGCATTGTTTCGTCACTAGACATAATTATTATTGCATATATTATAATATATAAAAATGAATTGTATTTAAGATGGACAATCGAATAGAACGTTATCCAGTCTACTACAAAAACACATTCCTTCGAGTTCGATAATATAATGTAGACTGCAAACGATTTTTAGACTTTTTTGGGTGCAGTCAATTGAATTCAATAAAAAGAAAAAAAAATTGTTTTAACAATTTTTATTGCACAAATTAATAGTATAAATATCTATGTCGATTGGTTCTTATTGAATATAGGATGGGTAAAGTAATTACTGTTAACCTCGAATTTAGAGTTTACGGTTCAGTAGTTACGAAAACGATATTATTATTATTATTGTTGTTTTTTTTTTTTTTTTTTTTTGTTTTGGGCACGGATATACATTTTGTTAATAATAGTCAAGTAGGCACGGTATCTTTAAGCATCATGCAATTCTCAATAAGAATTACAAAAGCTTAATGATGATGTAGTTACCATAGAATTTTGAAACAGTTTTTTGAAAATAGTTTCTCTGTTTATTAATCAACATTTTCAAAAATTGGTATTTAATAAAATTCGTATACATCGATCGTGTTTTACTAGTAGGTCCACTGGATCGAATGAATCTCACCACCACCTATATATATGTATTAGGTATGATATAGATTTATATACTTGTATTACCTATTGACTATTGTATACTGCCAACTATCTCTTATACTCGTGTACATTTGTTTAATAATAAGTTAATATTTTCTTTTGGTAATTAACTTTAAAATTTAGGTAGTTACAATTTTGGTCTAACCTAATTTATTAATTTAACATATTTATAAAAACTTATTTGCACGCATACACATACGAATGTATTGTTAATACTAATAGTAATCGACAGATAAATTAAATTTGTCACATATCTTACAACATCATATTCGAAATGACTAACGCCACTGACTTTTCTTATGGGGCCCGTCCTCCTTAGGCCTCAACTATGGGCCTGTATAACGTTATCTACGCAATCTAAACGAACATTTGTCTTATCATTATTAATAAGAAGACGACGAATAAAAACAATAAAAATAACAAGAATTTAAGTTCATGCTATTAACAAAACACGATCTGATAACGGAGAATTAAAAAAATTATGTATTAAACAATAATCTTTAAAGTGTTATATATTCTTAGCAATGAGCTACAAAATGTTTGATAATATATAGATCTTCTTCTTCTCGTTCGCCTTCTCTCCCAACTATTTGGGATCATGATAATATAGTTATTGCAATTAAATTATTTATTATTATTTTCTATTCACAATAAAATAATTAAAATTACAATTATATAGGGCATTATAAAAGTTTTGAAGTACTTATACGAGATATATAATACTCCTTATGTGTATAATATTTTACGAACAGTTTACCTATTGACTATAAATTGTTTATATATAAGCAAAAATAGGCAAATTATTGACAAAAATGAATTAAAATACATTAAGTTGAATTAATCCAAGAGCCTTAAAATTCAATAGCTATATTAGAGAATGTAGAATAATTATTGGAATCTTGAAAATTATTCAACAAAATTTAATATACATTTTCCGAAGTGTAACTTTTCTAAATATTAAGTATTTATTTAATCATAGTAACTAAATAAAATATGTATAATGATTTCGCGAAAATCATTGGATCCTGATGTTTTAGAACTTATAGGTACGTGATTATGAAAATGAATTGTAAAAACTTAAGTCGATGCAATGAAAATGTAAACTAGTTCAGCTATAAGTTAGTTTATGGAATAATATTATTAATTAGTCGACTTAAAAAGTGTAAAATGATTAACTTTTTAACTATTTACCCCGTAGTGTCTGCGTACATTAAGTTGGTATGTAGGTACATTTTATATAAATATATGTGTACACAAGTAAATACATTCTTGTGATTTCAGAATTCAAGAAATGAAAATAATATTAAAAACTTGAATTGCGCGTATAAATATATTATTTAAATGACATTTTATATTGCCAAAAATATTATTTCGGTAAAGGAACATTGGAACATTAATATTAATGCATTGATTGTACCCTATATAATATTATCATTTTACTCTACTGTATATGGTACATAATACACAGGAATAATGGTGTTAGTATATATTATAGTATTATATAGTATAATACACATATTGACATAATTAATTATAATAATATGTGCATTGTGCACAACCAGGTACGTATACAAAAAGAAAAAAATACCTATTTCAGTGAGGGTTAGCCGTTATATGTATAAAGATAAAATTACGTTACAGGGATTGCAGTTATAATTTGTTGAATCATAACTGTATTATGAATATCAGAAAAAAAAACTGTTATTAAATAAATACAAGTATAGTATAGTATGTACTTGGTAATTTATAAATTTTAATAATCAAAACATTATTTAGTTTATTATACTGAAACATCTCATTTGTATACACGGTGTAAACTTACAAAATCAATTAACCTGATTTTATCTTCGTTATCAATGTCATTTATAATATTCATTATAGTATCAATACAAAATCAATTAAAAAAAAATTTATAAAAATATACGATTTACAGTATAAGCGAAATAATTTTTTGCGAATGTTTACACTATAACGTTCATAACTATACAAACCAATTGTCATAAATGGATACCAAACTATAGGTTAAAAAGTTAATCTTATTCTAAAACTTTCGAAATCGACTACATAGGTATTCTTTTATTTTGCCATTTCTAATAAAAATAATTTATATTTCGATAATTCTACTAAATTATATTTAATATTTGTTGAGTTAATGTATTCATTCAATCATACGGTTACGTTAATACCGCGAGTTTGTTATACACATATAGCGCTAATAGTAAAATAAGTAGGCCATAAATAAAATAAAATTTGATAATGATTTAATGTATTTAATTAAATTAATTTTAAAATGAATACTATTATTTATTTAATTATTTTAATAATGTTTTATATGATATTATTTAATTAATTGTAACAAATAAAGATATAATGGAAATATTTTTAATGAAAACTTTAAATTAGATTTCCTGAAAATGAAAGGTTTTTCTTTATATTTTGATATATAATATGATTGATATATAAAGTCATAGAACTAATAGTGCAATATTTCAATCTATAAATCGAAATATAAAAATTATAATTATAAAATTCTTCATAATAATTTATAATTTTATCACATTGTATTATTTTATAGGACAATTTTTATTATCTATAAAAGCGACTTTTTTTATAATTTATTTATAGTTAGATTATACATTTTTTTTTCGTTCCAAGTTTAAACTTAAAGTTTTTAAATAATCGTTTATTAGCACTATATAGTCCATTTATACGTATACATTGACTTTTAACTTTCCGGGAATTTAACTTCACTTGGGTATATTTGAGTTCATTTAATTCATTATATGATTGTTAATCTTTACTAATTATACCTATATAAGGATAATTATTAAAAAATTTAGATAATAAATTCGGATGACTTAGACGTTATAATATTCAATTGGAATATTTTACGTTTATGTGCATATAAATAATATAGGTATCAATGCTTGAGATTATTTTTTAGCAACTTGAATTCATATTTAAACGCTAATTTTTATTTATTTTTTTTTTTTCCACTACATTTTGTACAGAACCATACTGACCATAATAATGGGAAATAACGCGTAACCATGATTTCTCGATATCGGAGTTATCTACTATATAATATATATCATATGTTTTTCTAAACGTAAATAATAATTCATTACTGACCTCTGGGAAATGCAACGAACGAACGAGATTAGTTTCGATTGAGCAGTTTGATGTGTGCGCGCCTTCGTCAGCCAGCCGATACCACAACCGCGACGATCGAGTGGGCTCCGCGGAATTATTGCTATTGAACTTTGGACGACGAATCGCTCCGCCTGGCACCGAATCCTATACATACTTATTATCCAGGACGCATCGGGCCACTATTTATTATATGAAACAACATATTAAACCGAAAAAATGGGTCGAAACGACACGATTCGTTTATATGCGTTCGTACCGTATAATATTTTCGCCAATTTCGTGACATCCACGTTGTTTATTATTATATTATTACATTTTTCGTTCGTTGCGAAATATATATATATATGTTGTGAGATTTGAACGAGCCGTGCACATGAACGTGTATACCATTTCGCCGAGTCCGAATTGCGAAAATCCAAAGATAGCGAGTTGCCACGAACATCGTTTTAAATTAATAACGTTTATACTGTTTTTCGTTTTATTATTGTAATTCAAACATGCCATTTTTTTTTTTTTTTTTTTAAATTTGTATACACAATATGAGTTTAAATATAATTTCATGTATATAATACGATGATAATGTATTACGTATATCATATGTATACGTACCTAGTCACATTGCATATAGGTAATAATATATTTTTATTATTGATGGAAATGTATATAATAACTGGAGTTCACATTCCAATACATTTGCAATTTTCAAGTTAATATACGTCTTCTTATGTATGCGACAGCCGACCAACTTTGTATAATAAACGTACGGTAGATACGGTTACGTCATATACAGTGGTTACATACATACATACATACATACATACATACATACACATATATAATGTACTTTTGCTAATGTATACTTTCAATTCTGAGTGAAGCGGGGAAAATATTGGTTTAAAGATAATGTGTTTTTAGTGTGTAAACATCTTTACAAAAATACCTTATTTGGACTACGAATTATTATTGTTCATACCAATAATTAAACGATGCCGTCGAAATATAAATATTTATAATACGACATGCGGCAATAAAAATAATGAATATATATTATAATATACCACCTCAATTAACTGTGTCTCGATTATCCGTGTTCGCGATTAATCGTGCTCACTCTTCCGAAAATGTATACGTACCTGCCAAAAGTAAAGGCGTAGGCGCGTAAGCGGTATATTGTACGTATGGGTTAAGAACGATAAGAACAATTTGAGGCAAAAGAAAAAAATACAGACAATGGAAGCAGTTGATGCGTCCACCTGAACTGAAAGGAAAGTTTTTACTTCCATGACTTCATTAATTAAAAAAAAAAAAAATAGAAGTTAAGCGAGGAAAATCATTTCAAACCGCAAAAAACAAAGACTGATTACTTATCATAGTTCAAGACCTGATAACTTTATAACACGACAATGTACACACATATGAATATGTACGTATATATGAAATTGTATACACGTATGCATATAATAGATATATAACATTGTATATTATTGTAATTCCTTAAAGTCTCGATTAACCGTGGTTTTCATTTATCCGTGTGACCCCTGCCCGCCATTACCCCGGATAATCGAGGTTCTACTCGATTTTTAATATAAGTTCCCATGACCAACCCATAGTTGTAACGTTTCCCAAACTGTACTAAGTAGACTTAAAGAGATCCCGTATATTAGTAGGTATCGGATAGAGTTGATATTTTATACGTAATCATATCTAGTCGGTACTTTTAACACCAAAAATAAACAAATTACACTCCGCTCAGAATCGTTATTATTATCGAATCCAATGATTTTGCACGACTTTCAAATTCAATATATTCCCTACCAGTATTCTAACCGATATGCGAAGTATACTCTCACCTCTACTAACTAACATATTAACTACCTAACATTTAAATGACTATAAAAAACATCTTGGCTACGAACTTTCGATATTTTTTGAATTTAGTCAGAGTAACGTATATATTTAACGTTGTATACAATTTTCAGGTCTTTAAACTCAAAATTAACTCTTTTTAGGACTTATAAAAACCTCAAAATCTAAAACATCTATAAATAGCTCAAAATTGTAAAAAAAAAAAATGTAAAAATTTTCAATCAACGTGAATATATTACTAAATTCAATATTCGATGTAAATTTAAAGATTTTAACATAATTATTTTCGAAATTTCGAAGAAATTAAAAATCTCGATTTGGCCGTTTTTTGTTATTTTTTTGGTAGTTTTTCCTTACGCATTAAAAAACTATTAAGAAAATCAAAAAATGACCTCATTAGAGTACCAACTAGATGCAATTTTCTATTAAGGAGACTGAGTAAGCTTGTAAAAATCGGAGCATACTTTTGGTAGAAAAAGTGTATACAGAAAAATTAAAAAATAAACATCATTGTAAAACCCTTAGCTCCCTCGCACCGCTCAGAATTTAAAACTAAAAATTGTGTCTAAATTATAATGACATCATTGTATTCAGTGCAAATTAATCTTTGAGGATAAATTTAAAAACGGGCTCCATTAAGTTGGCCCCCCCACATCGGAACTTTGAACTTTTTTTCATAGGAATCGTTTGTGCTACGTTAGTGCTGGTTTGTGCCGTTGTCCCCGTCGTTAGTGCTGCTCCCGTTCCAAAGTTACAAGGGATTCAAATGGGGGGGCCAACTTAATGACAGCCCCCCCCACATCGGAATTTTTAACTTCTTTTCATCGGATTCGTTTGTGCTACGTTAGTGCTGGTTTGTGCCAAACGAATCCTATGAAAAAAAGTTCAAAGTTCCGATGTGGGGGGGCCAACTTAATGGAGCCTTAAAAACGAGTATAATGTTCAATGTTTACGATATAAATATATGTATAAATAGTAAAAAAAAGGGTAAACTATTACGTATTTGAACACAACACTGAATCGAAAATAAACTATAGTCCGTGCATGTTATAAAAGAGCTTCGGTGACGGACGGCATCTCAATACAATAATAGAATAATATTGAGATGTCTGATATAGTATAGTAATAGAGTTTCGTGTATTATTTATTAATCCAGTCAAATTACGATATTATTTGTTTAAATGTAAGTTTATATATAATTGTTATACTTAAATGTGTATACATTTAATACACTGAAACTGAATAGATATTTATTTTGTATTATTTCTATTATTATTATTATGTATATGAACCTACTACTACCGATAAAAAAAAAAAATATTGTTAATATCGTTTACCATTGAAACTGCTTATCGACCCCTTATCGCTATGGTCTAAAGTCTAAACCTTTGTCGTTTTTGATATTAAATACAAACACGCATATTATGTGAAATAATATATTATCAGGACTGGCTCAAGCAGAGGCGGATACAGAGGTTCTGAACGGGAGGCTCAATTTAAATGTTATAACTTATAAGTATAAAAAAACAGCCATTAACCTATTTTTTACACAGTTTTACTGCAATTTTTTTTTTCAAAGGGGTGAGCTAGTGAGCAATTGTCCCTATTGCTACCCCTTGTATTCACCCTTGAGCTCAAGATGTAGACAAGCTAGGTGCTATCCTAGAGCGGTACTTTAGTAGAGGCGGTATTTTTGCTTATTTAGAGGGGTGGGTTGCACTCTGATACTGTTGACTTTACATTCTCATCTAGTTTCTGAAAGTGGTTTTAGTATTAATAATATATAATGTTGTCATATATACCTATATATGACTATATTATCTATATACCTCATATATATATATATATATATATATATATATATATATATATGCATGTATATGTTTTGTACGTATGTAATGTACCAATTAAATAAACAGCTGTTACATGGAATAAATAAATATTCAGCTGA
>JAIPRL010012553.1:0-11874 GCA_025469235.1 Pemphigus obesinymphae | reverse complement strand
AGTGGGTATAGGTAAATCTATTGAAAACACTTTTTTTGACAGTATATTATCCAATTTGTACAATACATTAGATAAATAATTGTACGATTTAATAGGAAATTAAAAACAGAAAAGTACCTGCAGACTCGTCGAACGAAAAACTGTTTTGAAAATCAGACCATGTTATCATAACGTATTACGTAGCTGATAACAATTGCTAAATGGGAAGATGGCTGCCTTTTTTTTTTTTTTTGTTTACATTTATAGTGTCCATTCTGATTTAATCTATTCTGTGTAACTATACTAACTAACATATAGTGTGAACTAGGTTAGGCTTAACCGATACGAAAAATGTCGTAGTGCGTGTAAACGCAGCGAAACTTCTATCAATATATTGTATACCTACCTATCATATTATAATTTATTATTATAGGAAATCGATCGAAAATATAAATTCAAACCGTTCGTGTCTTCCACGAACGACTATATAATATATCGCATATTGCTCAATCGCGTATATAATATATTTCCCCGTTGAGGAAATATGTTAACGCAATTTAAATAATAAACATATTTATTTCACAACTATTTATATAGGTACTGTACCTATATATATATAGCACTTTGTATAATTTTTTTTCGGCAGTTCAAGCATTTTTTTATACACGTATTATTCGTATATACAACATATATATATATATATTTTATTATCACAATGGCTGTCGGTTTGTCCCAAGGTTACCGGGTTCATCGGGCGTAACGGGCGTACATACAATATATATATATATATATATAGGTATGTGTGTTACCACCCAACCAACTATGATATTTCGGTTCACGAGACACGGCGGCCTCGGTATTATCTATCCGAAAACCAAGGACCTAGTATATACCTAGTATATATAGTATGATAATGCGGCCGGTCTACATTCCACTCGTTGACTACATTAAAAAAAATAAATATATATATATATATATATTTACGAATATTCGTATATTTTAACGTGTATGATGCATATACAAGCACAATGCATAATTTACGTATTTATATGAATTTTTTTTTTATTATTATAAAAAAAATTTAAATACGTTATTATTACGTAGGTATATAAATATATTTATAAAATAATAGCTTTGTGCGAAAACGACATTATACGCCTATATACATAATATTGTTGATGATGTATGTATATGAAATATGTATATATATAGTGTATAGCTATATATGTGTGCAGTTTGAGCACTCCAAATGTGCGCTCGAGTATAGGTATAGGTACGTGTATTATGAGGTTTCGGATCAATGCTTAACGATTTGAAAAAAAAAAAAAAAAAAAAAAATGCACGATGAAAAAAAAGGTTTCAATTGTAATTCGTATATATAGCTGTATAATATTATATAGGTATAGGGTTGTACGCGTGCGTTCTGCAGCAATATTTGCCAATTCGGGTCGGGGGCAGTTGTCCGACCGTTGATAAGAAATTGGTCGGGGAAATGGCGGTGTCGGACTCATTGCCAATCTACATATTTGGAAATTATATGAAAAAGTTTTTTTTTTTTTCTAACGTGAGTTAGTAACACTGTTTGATTATAGTTATATTATTTTTGATATATAACTTACTCGTTAGCATATAGAATAGAAAAGTTCATTTTTTGCTATTACTTTTTTATATTATATAATATAGCCTACAGGTATAATTATACATAATATTATTATTATATAATTTTTATCAATATTGTATAACTTTTATCGTAAGTATTTATATTCTGATACATGGAATTTACTTGGCAACGGTTGGTAATAATTTTTTGATGTCGGACATCTTATCATTTCAATACCTTATCAACGGTCGGACAACACTGCCAATATCCCAATAAATACATATATGGATGGGACATTGCCATCTTATCATTGGGTGGCTTATTTTTTCTTCCATTATCAAGTACCTATTACTGTTCATTCCATATATTTTCGGAATTAATATTATAATATTCATAGATAATAAATATATTTAAAAATAAAAATATCTTTATTATTCATAACACTATACAATATTGTACATAATATAATTATTTACAAATATATATTATAATATTCAATAATCAATATTAACATAAATGTAAACACAATACATTATCAATATTTGAAAACATCTGTTATCACCATGGATAATTTCTTCACGATTTCATTACGAATTAGTTTAACATAACCTTAAAATATACCCCGTGCGAGAAAGAGAAACACTCTAATTATATATAGTGACTATTCTCTTTTCTTTAAAATGGACCGCAACCCCATGCACATTCAATATAGGAGTAGCCCATCCATATATTTATTATCTATGATTAATCTAAACACTCTGGTTTAAAAGTTGAGAACTATATACCTATAATATTTAATAATATATAGTAATAATTATAAATAACGATTATTTACCACAGTAAATTCAAACTCGTTAACGCAAACGATTGATATTAATATTTATATGCATATTTAAAATGGAGCCTATTAGGCGCGGGTAATCAAAAACTTCAACTCTATTTCGAATAACCAACTATTGTACTTGGGGAAAATGGGATAATACGGGACACGAAAAACCTATCATTTATTCAATTGTTAATCGATTTAGTGAACGATTCATTGTCCCATCTTACATTACGGTAAGATTATAGTAATTATAGTTTTTTTTTTGAAAAAAAATAAATAAAAAGTGTACGTTAAAAAATATATTTTAATCACAAACATATTATTCAAATTACAGGACGGCCCGGGTGGTGTAGTAGATAATGCACGGTTATTACAAAAATAGGGCGTAAAATTAAAAAAAAATTTTTTATGTATATTGTATATTATTATAAGTAAAAAATAATAATAACGAGAGAACAAATATCTACAACTTTTTAGACGTTATAATTTTTAAAAAAAGTTACATAATTTTATTCTGAGAATAATATATATATATTTTTTTTTACTTAGAATATTAAAATCGTTCATATTACGGAATTATATAAAAGTGTCAATGTAAAATATTGTTTCGTAATTTCGTTATTATATAATATTTTAGAGATATTAGCTGGTATATTATCAAGGATGGGAAGATAATTTTTTTTTTATAATTCGTTAAATTTTATTTATATACAATGAGTATATTATAGAAAAAAGTGAGTTTTTTTATAACAGATTCAAGGGCACGTGCTAGAGGGAAGGAAGAAATTGGGTTTCCGGGGACTTGGTTAAATTACAAATTTCAAATGTATGGTCACAAAAAAATTACGAATTCCTTAGAAAAAAATGTGACCATTTTGGGTTTAAAATTTTATGACGCGGATTCCACGAGTAGTGAACAATCAAAAATGTTACTATATAATCTATGTATATAGTTTGCGTTGTATAAGTAATTGAGTATTGATATTTAAATACTTGGGTTGGTATTGAATACTTAAAATCAAATGGTTTTTTCGGTATAAAACGTATACATTTTACTCCACGCGGAGTAAAAAAAATATTCGGATTTTTTCTTCGAGTTTCTACAAAGATATAATATATAAATATTATACTATGATATTTATAAGTAATTTATTATTGTTAATGATAATGACGTTTCTAAAATGTAACGAAATGCAAAAAAATTAAATAATTACTTAAAATTATTTTCATATTTACTTTTTACGATTTTTCATGTACCATACCTATAATGGCTAGTACTTATCACTTAGTATACCTACTTTCTAAAAGTATTTAAATTAATTGTGAAAAAATTTCAAAATGTATTCGACTATAGTATTTTAAATAGGTACCTAAGTATATTTACACAAATACTTTTTTTGTGATTATTTACGGTTAATGGTCGTGTGTATTAACTGAATATGTAAGACTTGTCGATGCAACTCGCGTGTACAGTAACCGCGTTAACTGCAGTTATGAGAAAATTACACCTATAGTACAGGTACTTTACACCGCATGCTGTGGCGATTGATTGTAACGCGATCGGTCTTAACTTTAATGTACAGTTGATTGAAACAATCGCGTTCAGTAATACGCGTTACTAAATATTACACGGTGTTAATTATGTACACAAAAACGGATTTTTATAATTGAAAATTGACGTATTATCGATGCGTGTCGAAAATACAGGTGGCTACTGATTTTCAAGACGATGGACTATTCAGTGTTCGTTTATCACCACAGATTTCCGACACGTTAACACCACGTGTCGATTTTCACCGGTTGATTTCTTTGGACTGCAGCCGTGTACAGCGTAATATTGCCGATATCGTATTGTCATTGAGCGATTGTACATTTGAAGTCCACTCGTTCTAGAGTACTTTTCGTTAAAATATTAAAACTCGACATTTTAAAACGCACGGAGAGCCCAATTTGACGCGCAAATCATACCAGATACCTATGATGGTACCTATACCTGCAGACGCCTGCATATACTTTAACAGAATATTTATCGAATTATTTCGCATTAATATTATTTTATACGTACGTATTATACGAATCGCAACGTAAAGCGTACCTATTCTAAGGTTTAGGTACATAGAGATGTATGCAAACTATTACCTATAGATATTGATGACAGCCAGAGTTATAATGTTTGTACTGTGAATTGTGCGCAGTAGATATGTAGGTAGTACGTAGGTATTATTCTATTTTTAATTTCGAATCAGTGGCGTCCCTTGAGAGTGCTCCATCGCACATACTTCCCACGGGTACGCCGCTGTTTTCGTGTGAAACAAGTTTCCGATATTATTCAAATGTGTTTACGTATATCTATTGGCCAAATTCATAAACGATCCTAAGAAAAATCTTGGATTTATTTTGCCTGAAACAAGAAATTGGTATTCACAAAATGTGCACATTAAGATTTTTCTAAGTTTTTCCTGAGAAAAATCGTAGTAAAATTAAATCTTAAATAAATCTAATATTTTGGTATTCAATACTTATAGAAATAGTCAAGGTACCGCTCTAGCCCTTACTAATTAAACGGTGCTTAGGTGTTGTAGCGTCTGTTAAAAAGTGTTGTGTTTTGTTGTTTCACGTTTAATATCGACAGCATTTATTTATTTAATGGTTATATATTATAAAACATGAATGACTACGATTATTTTGAAGACGATATTGGAAGGATTGGTTCGATAATAATTATAGTTTGTGCACCTAAACGCTATATATGAGGGATGCAGAAAATCCATTTGAAACGTATGATTCTCATTTATGAAAATAATAGTTCAGTTTATGATGATAACAGTGAATAGGTAACCTAATTCCACAAATATAAATAATAATTGGTAGGTAAACAACAACCCACCTAATATATTATTTAGGTATATATATTATATCAATACTAATTATCTACTAATGAATTAATTTGGTTTTTTATATCGAATTCCAGGTATACAGATTTTCTGTCGTTTTAGATAACCTAAAAACTAAAAATTGTATTAAATGTAATAATTATGCCTATGACCTATGTGGACAACAATGAATTCATTCAATGTCAGACTTAATAATTCCCTGTAATTATCCATTTAAAAATATAAATAAAGTATAGTATAATTAATGAGTACCTACTCATTTTTATTCCAGAGAGTAAATGGAGATATTTTTGAGTTTCTTTAATAAATTAATTTATTCCACTAATTTGTATTATAACAAACATCGAAATTCAAAACGTGAAAATGATAATTGATAGGTAGTATTTGATAATATAAAGATAAACATACTGATAAGAAGAAAAATATATATTATCTCTTTGGTATTGTACACTTAATGCTTATAAAGTAATATTTATACTTAAAATATTCTTAGAAAATACTTAGGTTAGGAAAAACTTAGTGCTATCTATGAATTTGGCCATATGTGTCGGATGTGTAAGTTTACGTCGATTTCGATTGAAAAACTTGCATTAGCAATTTTAATTTTTTTTTAGAAATACGAAACAAAAAACAAATAGTGATAGATAACGAAATTACACAGTAGGCGTGTACCTACTATCTATACATAGTATAGTTTTTCTATGTTTTATTTTTTTTTATTTTAGATTTTCGTAATTATTTTACAGAAAGAAATGATTTGTCATTGATTTAAAATTCAATATATCCATTACCTGCAGTATCCCATCCGACGAGCGAAGTACTTCCACCTCCTACTGACCGGCTTTTTTGGTGCATGCTTACACGTGTACACGTTTTTGGGCAGAAAAAGTGGAGTAAGAGTTTTCGAGTAAATAACTTTCTAATGGAAAATGCATCCTAGTTAGTATTTTAATGAGGATATTTTTCGATTTTCTCAGCAGTTTTCGTAGGTGTACCTATAGAGAAAATCACCAAAAATTCTATATTATATAAAATAAATATATGAGTTTATATATAAATTTGTAAATCACAAAGCCCTAAACTTGTAATTTTCCATGTTTAATTATTAACTATATTGACGTGGTTAAAATATCAAGACTTGTTGATCATTTTTCAGTAAGTTTTTAAAGTAAAAAATTTCTCTTTTTATGCATGTACGGGTATACCTACACTAGCTTTTTGAATAGAAAGAGTAGATAGAGGATTTTTCAGGTAAAAATCTTATTTATAGACATTTTATCGAAGTCGGTATATACATTTTCGATTATCTCAGTAATTTTCTCGGGTTTAAAGGAAAACTACCGCAAATAATAGAAAGTTTTAATAAATCGCAAAATGATATAATCACAATCGTTGAATCGTTCTATCGAAAAAAATGATTTATCATTGTTTTAAAATTTAATACTCTCACCAACAGTATCATATCTGATGACCGAAGTGTTTCCACTTCCTATATACTTGCCGGCTATTTTAGAATATGTAGCTATTTCACAAAATCAATAACAATAAAACGTATTTAATATCCCGAAAAAATCCCGATACATTTTTGGGTCCAGTGAAACGTTAACCCAGCAATTTTCCAGGAACAACATTTATTTCAACTAATCTTTTTGAAACTTTACCTCCAAAATATTGGGCTTAAACTGGTATAACTGTTTTAAAGTAGTGTTTTTCATGTAAATACGACTATATACTTTTTCGGATGGAAGGTGTCGAGTAGAAGTTTCTGGGTAAAAATATTTCTGACATTTTGTAATAATTTAAATAAAACCTTTTTCAATTTTCTCCGATAGTTTTCTTAACGGAAAAGAAAATCACCTAAAATAGCATAGAATTGTTATACATTTTGAAAATAAATATATTATACCGAACTTATGTAAGACTTGTATAAAAACCTAGCGTATTTCAAATGCATACGATTTTTCTTTACTTTGAAATCTAAAATAGTAATAATTATAAACAATCATAAATTACAATCAACATATTTATACGCGTTGGAATTTTATTTTAATTCGAAAAAATTAAAATAAATAATGTTCCTATAAATTAAAAAAATGCCGGTAAACGGGAAATCTACCGAAAAAAGTATAGTCTCATCGACCAGGAGTTTGTAAATTTATATACTCGTATATTTATTTTGTATAATATTGCGGTTTGTCGATTATTTATCGAACGTTTTACATACCATAAAATCAGAGACTGGAAATTTACACAAAATGAGATGTGGAACGAGGAAGGGGAAGGGGTGAAGGGGCGCGTGTCCACTATAAATTCCAAAAAAATATATAGATACTTACTTATAAAGGGTGTTTCAATAAGGACGTTCGATTTTTAAATGTAAATAAAACAAGTTGTGTGTGAGATATCTACTCGATTTTTTTTATTTGAAAGAATATTTTATAGTATTAAGGGCCGGTATTTCATGTATGGCTTAAGCTATAGCTTAACCCTAAGCTAAGCTTAAATTAATTAATCTGAATATCAATGTGCACTTAACACTTGAGTGGTACTTGGGGTACTTTAAGCTTTACTACTTAAGTTAAACCACACATAATGTATGGTTTTTATCTTTTGTTTTCCAAATAATTATCAGTCTGTTGAGCAATTTTTATTGTAAAATTTTTTCACATTTCATTACAATTAATAATGAATAACATAATACGATAATATCGGATTCGTCAAATTCATCGAATTTACAGAAACCGATCAGATCATTTCATTATTTGGGACGAAAATCCATTTTTTAATCGGTTTCGTTTATCAACTTTATAGTACTTTATAGGTACCTACTTACCTTATTCATCATGAATTTGATAATTAATATAAAAATATTCGTATTTAAAATTAAAAATGAATAATTAATATAAAACAAAACGAACGAAGTAAGTACTTCTATAATATAATAAAAATATAATGAATAAAAAAATTATCTTAATATTTATAAAAAAAAAAAAAAATACATAGATATACACAATTATTTTAGAACATCCGTGGAATAACTTGGAGGAAAATACTTATGTGCAGCTTTGTTGAGGGTATCACTTAAATACATTGAAATATCTAAAGGAATTTAAGCTACACCCTGCAAGTATTACACTCGGGCTTAATAAAGCTATAGCTTAAGCCATACATGAAAATATGCCGGCCCTAAGTATGAAATATAACGCAAGGGTTATTCTAAGGATTTTTCTCAACTGCTCATTTATACGAACTTATCCATGAAAGGAAAGAGGCCAGACGGGGAGGTTCCCAGTTCGTATTATCCAACATAGTTAAAATAAAATTCGTAAATATTAATGAAAATTAATGTTAGGTAATTCAATAAAAAAAGGTTTTTAGAATAATAAATCAAGTGGTCACAACTCCATCGTAAAAATTGACCTAAAAGTTAAATAATTATATACCATGATTGTAAACTATGATTTACGATTTTGTAATATTATTAAAAATAAACCGGTGGAAAGGAGGGGTTAGGGGGTTGGGACGAACCCCCACCTAGGAAACCAAAAGTCTGCAAAATTGAATCCAGAAAATAGTTGATAATTTTTTTATTTGCTTATTTATACGTTTGTCCGTATTTAGTCGGAAAACTATATAGTATATGTATAGTTGGCGCAATGACTGGCACACTCATGACTTTTTTTTACCCATTAAATTTTTTGAGATAATAAATCGAGAAAATTACTCTGACTACCCCCCACAAATATTTTTTGCGCTGGCACTGGATGTATTGGTGTATTGAATAAGGTACCAAATTATATCAATCTATAAAGTGTAAACATTTATTAATAATGTCTAACCTTTCCAACAACGACCAATACATTTGTTGGAATGGTCTCGTTTAAAACTGTCGACTTTACATTGCTAACTTCACGGAGACGTCAAACAATAATCATCATAATAATACATAATTTCGTGATTTTATTTGTAGACAATGTCAAAAACAGTATTAAGTTGACTGGAAACTACTTATATTAGTATAAAATATTTAATATTTTAAATAAAACTATTTACTGAAATTTTGGTAAATTTTTACATTTTGGTGTAAAACTCTACAAATTTATTAGTTATTAAACCTGCAGATGTCCAAGTTCAAAATATATTTAATTGATCACGCACAAATATTCAACTACGCGAAAATCGGTTGATCAAGTGCGCATCTATATAGCTTTCCCGATCGCGCAAAATAAGCCCAACTGCGCTTTAGAACAAGCCCTGAATTGTAATAACGTCGTTCAAATCATGACAGAATAAACAGGTATGACAGTAACTTACATGTTTTGGTTCAACTCGCGCAATCATGGTGGACGCTTTTCTCCGCTTATTATCATCTCAGTACCTATCTACTTGTCTGCACTCGTGTAGATAATGAATACACCGTACTTTCCAATGGAATTTGCATTATCTATACTGTACTGTTGATACCAGTTGATAACAATCATTATCACACAAAAAGTGTGCGCCAGTGTACACGAGTGTAGGTATATGGAAAACACTATAATTTAAATCGTGCACACAGAGAAAAGAACATTGATAACTTTTGGAGAAAAGCAATATGGCGGTACTTGCGTATCACAAAGTTGCCAGCATACCTGTTTATTTTGTCATGGTTCAAATGTCCGCCGCGGCTTTGCTTGGTGGCATGTATTCGGAAAGTTAAATTTTCGATGACTTTGTCACGTAAATTTGGCTGAATTTGCTGGACGGTGTCCGTTATATTGACACTCTGAGGGCATCAAATTGTTCGCTCGGTTTATTTGCGTAGACTTTTGATTTAAGACGGCCCCAAAAGAAAAAGTCTGAAGCCGTTAAATCTCATCGGCCAGGTCACAAAAAAGTTGCGCTTATCATCGATCTGCACTCTGTATAGCGGTCGCCGTTGACGGTTATGGCAATGCCAGTTGATCGTCTTGGACGAAGCACACGGGCCGACGATTCCGCCAGACCAAAAGTCCGCATCAAACAGTGACTTTTTCGGGTGACATTTGGTGCTGGTGTATCTCGTATGGATTGGTACGGTCCCAAATCTGACAATTTCGTTTGTTTACGTATCCAAATTCATCCAAATATGAGCCTCGTCCATTAAAAATGATTTTTTTTGGCAAAATTTGGGTTTTTCAAGCACCGATTTTCAAAATAAAATTTCACGATTTGACACTACTCGACTCGCAACAAATTTGACAGATAAAGCTTATCGGCGTGGCCGCCATAACCCGATAATAAAGTTGGAGCGTTCCTATACGGAAAAACCCGCGGTCAATATAATATAAAAAATTTTAAAAACTTTCGTCGTTGGGTCATTCCACTGAGTATGTGTACTAATTTTCGGTATTCATTTCCGAAACACCCTGTATATACTTATAGGTATACATAGACATCATTTGAAATAGGTGTTAGGTACATACGAAATCACTCGAGGATTATTTGCTCTCCACCATCGCTCACGAAAAATCTATTTACGGTAGAATTTTGACGGTTTTTTTTTTTTTTTACGAATGACATTTCAACAGTTCAACACATTCGTCGTCAACGGCAGTACGACGCACGTACGTGCACGTGGGCATTGTATAGGTACATTTTACACGACGAGATTGGATCGATCGTATATGAAATAGCAGCGCATGTCGTTTAATTAACTTTCTGCAGTGTCGTAGCTAGGACTTAAGCAAGGGGAGGGGGGCCAATAAATACCACAATTAAAATGTCGTTTTTGTTTTTTATTATATTTAAAAAAGTAATATTGGCATTAATAAAATATTTACTAATTACTAGAATGCTTAATGCTTAGGTAACATAATAATTATTAATAACTAATAAATTATAGTAAATAAATAATATGTAATAAATATAATGTTAATATTTAAATAAAAAACTGAAAAATAAACTTATTAACTAGGCAAAATATATTTCATTTATTGTGTCCAATCTAACATTTGCATCCTTCTGGGAGATCTTTTAGAAAATTCCAACGAAATAGCTTTCTCTACATTGTTATAGTTTAACTCTATTTAACTATTTATGTTAGTTAACGCCAAGCTTAACTCTTATGCTACTTTAGATTTATACTTATAAAGATATTAATTTGATCATTTTTACACATTTAATAGTTCAATAAATTAGAACTTGAATATTAAAATTTGATTTAAATATTAGAACGGCTATCTATAACTATGTACACATGGATAATACAATATCTTTTGCTTATCACATATTATCGTGGTTGATTACTGAATTTAACAAACACAAGTTTTGGTTATTGATAAGATAATAAAAAACATAATTAAGTTTATCGTGAGAACATACGTTAAGTACGTTAATAATAAATAAGCCATATATAGACCTTATCAGTGGCGGTTCATCCCAAAGATGGGCCCGTGTGCAAAAGTAAAAAAGGGCCCCCTTCACTTTCTAATTCTAAATAATATAAATATAGGTTCATAAATTCAAATTTAAAGTAAATATTTTTATACCAAAATAATTAAATGTTATGCAAATCAGTAGGTGCTATCCATTTTTATTGAATTTTAAATTATATA
>JAIPRL010012552.1:0-11878 GCA_025469235.1 Pemphigus obesinymphae | reverse complement strand
CACATAAAATCAAGCAGCTTTTTACCACGCAGTGGATCATAGTGCGTATTTTAAAATATTCTTATTTCTTCACATTCTTGTCGATTCTCTCGAACTTACTTACCCCGAGAACCCTTCTAATAACATCGGAAGGAAGGTTATAATTCATTAATAAAGGATAAGAGCACAAAATATAACGTCATTCAATATATTTCAATATTAACATTAATAGGTACCTATTATACTACCTATCCAAATATTATACTACCTATTCAATATCTTAACATTTCAATATTAACATCTATAATACTTTAACTTTCTCAAACCATTTAATTCAACATTCAATTTAAAACACCCACTACCACTATTATCCCTCGTTGTTTTTGAATTATAACAATATTAAAAATCGGTCAAATGGAGTGCTATATAACGTTGTTAACTATCATTTGTTTTTTGTTTTGTATTTTCAACATTTTTGTAAGTCAATGAAAATGAGAAATGTTAACGAGATTGAATATTTGTAGGTGTAGTGTATTTTTAAGGAGTTTAAGACACTTCCGAGTCAAAAATTTACCCGTCCAATATACTTCCCCATCAGACATTTCCCCGTCCAAGAAATTATTAGTCATTAGATAATTATATATGATAAAATATAGTATTTGATACGTATTGATACGATAACTATAGGTATATAGTATACGTGCGAGTACGAATATTATATTATCTTTAACTATAACGATGTGAGCCCGTGGACGGGTACATACTAAAAACAATGAGGTTATTCAACATACGGACACCCACAATCACACACCAAATGCAGTAGAGTTGTTGTGAAAAAATATTTAGCAAATGTAAAAGAAATAGCATCAATTCAAGTTGAGTCAACTCCGCAACAAATAATTGCTCAAATACCATGTTTATCTCTTAATATCCACTTCTTTACCTTCAGTTGTTGCTATGAAGAAATTGGTTCAAAGAATTAGACGTCAAGAAAATGCACCACCTGCAAATCCGTCGACATCATCAGAATAGGGCATTTTTTAACCATACACACTAACAATGAACCATTTCTTCTTTATTATAGTGGTACTAATAATGATAATAATATTAATATCCTAAATTGTAAATTTTAAAACTCTGTAATATTTTTTTTTTAAATATTGTTATAATTACATAACATTTACATACAATTTTGTTTGTATAATTAAAATTTCATTTAATAAAAAAAAAAAATCCCTTAAGAGCGTACAATTTATAGTTTATTTATTTATAGTCTTACTAAGTACCTATCTACACATTAAAATAAATAAATTATTATAGACGGAGAAATGTCTGATGGGGAAGTATATTGGACGGGTAAATTTCTGACGGGGAAATTTTAGACGGGGATGTGACGGATTATCTCTTTTAAGGCTGTTGGAGTAAATAAATTTTAAAAATTTGTTATGGTTATATATTATGTTAAAAGTAAATCAACTTTAGTGTATATGAGGTGTAATTACTCTAATTTTTTTCTGAAAAGTGCTCCCTAAACTATTATAAAACTGCTAGAAGATTTTTTCCAATACTATTGGTGGTATAATTTAAATTTTGACAAAATATTTGAATTTATTAACTTTTTAACTGTTATGTAAGAAAAAGAATTAATGTTTTATAACTTATACAAAATAATATTTTCTTGTTTTTTAAATACCTTTTTTTTTCTATTTAAACTTAGTTTTAAAGCTTATTAAATTAAAACAATAAAAATAAATTTCTACTTAACCTAAAAAGAAAACTTTTAAATGTATACATATGTATAAAAAGACTCCCATTTTTAATTCTTATTTAATTATTTAATTAAATGCTCTGGGTTAGACTAAATCAATATCGAGTTATTATAGATCAATAACGTTTTATAAGCAAAAATAAATGTCCATAAAAAGTATTAAAATTAAAATACACTTGAACACTTTAAACTGTTTTAATATAAATTATGACTTTATTATTATATTATATAATATTTGTGCGTCGTATTACCATGTCTATAAGTCATAACGGCTCTAATAGCCACTCTATTATATTATACCTATTGTGATTTATATCGTGAGCGGTTCTAATAACTGCAATCGTGTATATTATCAATATCGCGACTGTATACTCTATATAGTATAGTCGGAAGAATTTATGTATAATTAATTATTGATTGCCATTTTTAGCGTGTTAATATAAAAAACTGTGCAATCCTGTGATTTATATTATATTATTTGTGTTTGTGTGTGTAATTACTATACTTATTAGGATAGGTACGTAACGGCTGGCCAGTCTATGCTCCGTGATTTATTTGTGAGTAGGTACCTATTTATATATCTGTGTTGCTGTGATTTTTATTTATTTATTGTTATTTATATTATTATTATTTATTTGTACCTATCAGCAATACAGCAACACTAAATTATTACGCTATTTAGTTACCATTTTTACTAGTTTTAAGTTACCTCGTCCCATAGTTTTTAAGTATACCTACACGCCCACGCATATACACACTGTACCTACACACTCTTTCATCTACATAGGCCCTAGTTTACCTCGGCGACTCCGGTTAGGAACTCTAGGGTTCTATTTACACATATACGCACTGTGTGGCCGACCGAGTCGGTTTAAATAACGTGTTAGGTGGGGCTCGCGAAGTAAAGGTAACCGGGTACGCGAATTAATATTATTCGCTCCCGGGCCACAACATTTGGTGACCTCGACGTGATAAAAAGTATTTGTGAATTTTAAATGTATTTCTATGTTACTCCTTTTATAATATTTTTTTAATATTTATTGAAATGGCTTGGGTAGGTGGTATTGGTTTTTTTTTTTTTTATTCTTATTTTTGGTTTTTGCGGCGTAAATTGTTCCTACATTGTTCGACATCAGTTTGTTATCAATATATTCAACGATGGTACTATGTGAAGATATGCAGAATCAGATGAAGGATTTAATTAAAAATCGTGGTATTGTTAAGTCAGCTCTTACACGTATGAAACATTTTGTGGAAGAATTTGATCCAACAACAGATGCGATATCTCTGTTAGAATTTCGGCAGGAAGAACTTCCTCGTTTAAACCAAAAGTTTGACGATAGTCAAACACATCTGGAAATAATTGTAGTTGATGATTACGAAAAAGAACGTAGCAAATTTGAAGGTGATTATTTTAATATTCGATCTAAGATCCAAGAAATCGTTAATGCAAGAAAAAATCCCAACAGCAGCATGCAAACCTCAATGAATATATCTGCTGGTCAAAATCGTGTCCAATTACCACCCATAAAAATACCAGAGGAGGGAAACGAGTAAATTTTTCATTGAGAGGTAACTACCTAACTATAGGTATAAATTATAATATTATGTGTAATGTATATATTGATACCTAACAACACAGTTGTGCTAAGTCCAATATTATCAAATTGAGATTTCGACATAATTAGAATCGTGGTTGACAGTAAAATAATTTTTAAGATTATCAATTTTATGATAAAAGAAAAAGTTATAAATACGCAAAAAAAGTCCCCACAAGCTTGAAATCCAATGTCCTGAATCGTAAATATGCTATTATCCATGTGTTCACACAATAAAAATCTATCGGCAAAACACCTTTTGTGATTTTCCAAAATTTATAAAAAAAAAAAAATTGGACATGGCACAGCTGTAATCAACACGACAAAACAATTATTAAAATACCTTTACATACTTTATATATTAAATAAAAAATTAATTAATTATTGAAATCTAATATCATTTATATTTTTTTTAATTTTTTTTTTTTTTTTGGATCTTATAACGCACGGTGCAATACTGCAGTTGCCGTTTATAATTATGGACCAAATTATATACGACAATTTCATAAAAAATCCACCAAATTCAGTCCAGGATTGTATACAAAAAAGTTTATTGTGAAGGAAAACAAAAAAATATATAACAAGAAAAATAATTTTTTAGTTCAAACTAATTAACTTACATTATATTATTAATTATTTTACCATTTATGTATTACCTATTATTTTTTTTCCTATTATTTAGACCAAAATTCTGAAAAAAAATAATCTTTGGGTCGGATTCAGATTGTGGTGCTATAGATGAAGAAACTTGTTGCCAACCATTACCAACGACTAGAGAAGAGTACGAAGAAAAAAAATTGAATTTTTAACTCTTAATTAAGCGAGACCGATATCTTTGAACTTCAACTCCGTACTATTGATCAGTAAAATAATGAGAAATGGAAGAAGGAAAGATTATCACGATTAACCTCTTCCAATTTTGGAAAAATATGTAAATTACGTAATGTACTGTGAGAAAAAATAGTGTTATTTCTATCCAATACCAATTTTATTACTTTCATGGAACTATTGCTACTAGGTAAACAAAATAACTATTGTGATACCTATTAGAATTTGTATATATGTACTTAGCTATATATTATTATTAATTTTCACATTTTCTATTTAGTTACGGAATTCAATTTGAATCGATAGCTAAAGAAGAATTTGAAAAAATATATAAACATAAAGTACTTCCAGCAGGTTTATTTGTTGATTTTGATTTGCATTTTTAGCTGCATCACCAGATGGATTGATTGGAGATGATTCGATTATTGAAATAAAGTGTCCATACTCGGCACACTATGAAAAAAAATAAAATATATGGTTATAAAATTGGTAAATCTTGTTTTAAAGAGAAGCCATAATTACTTTTTTTAAATTCAAGCACAATTACACATAACAAAAAAGAAATATTATTATTTTTTAATTTGGACACCAAATGGTAAATTATAATATAGTATATGATAATTATAATGTTCTTATTAATTGTTTCAGAAAAGTATTTTCATTATTTTTTGTACACCTATTGATATTATTGTATTATTTTTTCAAGGGATTTTTGTGGAGAAAATTTAACGAGACGATGAATTCTGGAAATTCTTTTTTCCAGGAGTATTTTTTTTTTTTATATTAACTATATAGAAAATGATTTTTTAATAATAATCGAAAAATTACTAAAACTTGTCTTTGCATGTGTTAAATACGACAATTTCAGAATATATTGTAGATACTTATTTACCACAGAATTTCAGCAATTTTCAGCACACGACAAACCCCTTTCGCCCTAGATGCTTAAGTAATACTTGAACGCCCTCTTAATAAATATTAGTAAGTTAAAAGTTTGTCCTTCGTTCCATCGGTCCTCGGACAGGATAGTGTCATATTATTATATTCGATCTGAATACAAATAATACATACAGATATTTAATTTTGAATCAGACAAAACATAACATAATAATTTGTCTATGCTATCTATAATAAAATAAATGTAAACAATACAATAAATAAGCTATAGCGTCAACGAACGGTCCAAGTTCATTTACCCGCCCGATGTGAAACAAATAACTATTGTAAGGTTATGATTATTATAATATGGACAATACTAATGTTTAGATACGCGCACACTGCCGCAGTGGCGGTGGCGATAATCGCCATGGTTGTTATAATAATAATAATAATAATAGGTATATAGATAGGTATTTTTTATAATAATAATGTATTTATTTAATTTACAGCGTATTGTGGATAATATCTAGATTGTTGATACTATACACATTATTATAAATACTAAATATACAATAAATAAACAAACACAAATATTATATTTTAATATATAAATTAAATAAATAATAATATATAAGGTAATATACCTATAAAACCTATTACATATTATCATTGATTATATAAAGTATATACTATATAATATAATCAATGATATTATATGTATAAGTAGATATTCATTCTAATACAAATACATAAATAGGTATATTATTATGTAAATAATACATTTTATTAGTAGGTACCTACAGTTAAAATATCGCAGCGCGGTGGCGGCAAAAATTGTGCGTTCTGCGATATAATATTGTTACTAGATACCTACGTATACAGTACCTATATGTAACTTAAAATTATATAATATAATATAATATATTATATAATATTTATTTTATATACGTACCTACCTACCTATCTAACTACTTCTACATTAAATTGTGTCTACCTACTTCTATACAATTTCAAATTTTCAAATTTTTATAGCTTTGGAAGTCTTATTTATTTATTTAGTAATATTTGATTTCTCTACACGGTCTGATAATATCTTACAATTTTACATAAAATCGTATTAGTTAGGTATAGTTATTTAATGATGTTGTTTATTATCAGCGTTTATTTATCTCATGAAAATGTATACGTATTTAAATATCTTATAAGCATACCGAGCACCCGACATACTACGAGTTTCTGCAGTTCTGAAGGTTAAACAATTGTCCTCTGCAAGTATATGCCTAATATTATATTGTAGATCATTCCAAACTATACAGTTTTTAGTTATATACTTATAGGTATAGTGTTATAATTTATAATGGATATTAATTTTTCTTCGGAATCGGATGATGACGAAACTTTAATTTTGGCAGCAATTATAATAGCAGACGAAGAAGATGAAAGGTAATTTTAATATGATGAAATATTATAATATGTGAACAAAATTATACATTTATGTGTTTCACTTTTTTTCTTTTTTTTGTAGAAACCCTAAAAGAAAATGTTGGGTGCATAATATAAATAAAGATCGCGAGGTATTCGGAGAGTACACTACTCTAATGCCTCAACTGAAAAGTGATCCCAAAAGATTTTACATTTATTTTAGGATGACTCCTGATTGTTTTGATGAGGTTTTAGATTTAATTTCTAATGAAATACAAAAAACACCATCGTACTTCCGCAATCCAATTTCACCACCGGAACGACTTGCAATTGCATTAATACGTATTATATAGGTACGTAATTTTTATAACATATCTATATTTATTTGATATTATTTATCTCAAATATTTTAACACCAATAGGTACGGACATTAAAGATATGTTAATTATTTCTATAAATATTATAGGTACTTACTTAATATTTTAATTACTTAATATTATAAAGTATGAACTAATTAAAAAATTACCTTAAGTATATTTATTAATATTAAGTACTTACGTGTAAATAGGTAATAAACTAATTATATAAATTATTTATTTTAATAAAGAACAAAATAAAATTTTATTATTTACATTTGGAATAGATTGTAACTACTATTTTCTATAGATAGATCTACAACTTCATTCACAGGCTGATAAATCATTGTAGAAGGATAGTTTATTGTTGTAGCTTGTTGGTTATTTTCATTTTCGTCTATTTGCTCGATTTCTAAGTCTACAATAATTTCTGCAATGCGTTTTTTAGCAATAGCTTGTCTTCTTTTTGAAAATGTTTTTAATGTTTTTGCATGGCTTAGCATTAGCATTTCAACAGCATCAAGTGCACTGGGGGTGACTTTTTGTCTTTTATTTAAATGTTCTAACACCTTATCAATATTAGATACTGGTGCACTGCCACTACCAGGTGCATATTTTCCATCTTTTTATTGTTTTGATTTATTTACTTGAGATATTACTTCGGGTATTGCAGAAGGAGTCGGGTCAGTCGGTGATGCTATTTCAGTATAGTTTTCAATATCTATATATTCTTCTTCAACGGCATCACAGGAAGTGTTTTCTGTAATATTAGTAGCTCAATGTTCTTTAACATTAGACATTGTGCTAAAATAACAATTAAATTAGTTATTTAGATGTTGTATAAATTATTTTTTGTATACATGTATATTTATAAATAAATATATATATATTAACAGTGGTGTATAAATAAGGGAATGGTTTAATGGATTTAAGTCTCTTCCCCCTCCCAGAATTTTTTTCCCCACAATAATAAAAGATAGTTTTATATTAAATATAAATTAATTAATATCAATTTTTGATATTACAATTACAATATTATTGTATGTAAATGTTTAATAAGGATCGACAGACTTCGATGTTTATTTTTAAATAATTCTTACAAAAAACATATATATAAATATGTTTTCGAGAGGAGGATTAAACCCGTTAAACCATCCTCGTAACAACGCCACTCTATATAGGTATAATTAATAATAAGTATTGATCAAGAATAAGTTAATTTTTTATAGTAGTAAAGATTATAATTGCTTCTTTTTAAAATAAAGGAATAAACATAGGTATAGGTATAGGAAATAATTTATTTTCAGAAAAATAAATTCATGTTATTTTCATTAATAAATTAATACAATAAATATTAAAATAATTAAAAAAAAAAAAAAATGGGAGCTACTTAGTCCCTTTTTAAAATTTTAAAATGGAGTACGAAGATAGAACGAGTTATTATATATATTAAAAAAAAACAAGGAACTAAACGAGTTTTTTAAAGGATTTTTTGTAACTTTATGAATAATATATTAAATATGTATATAGTATTACATACATAACAAAATTTAAATGTGGTTTTAAAAACTCCAAGTTTTTTTCCCAACTCCAATTTTTATATACATCCAAGTGTTTTCCTTTATATGTGGCAACATATGTGTTATATGGGCTCTTAAATATTTTTGGTATGAGTCTCTTAAATTTTTCCATTTACTTTTTAAATCTTCACCTAAAAAATTTAAGATTTACCTAAATTATTAACGATAACACGGACAAAATAATTAATAAACAAACATTTAATTAATTAATAGGTAAATGAAAAAATTGAAAAAATAATATATACATATGCATATTTATACCTACATATTAATTAATTTCAGGTATTTTGCAACTGGAGACTCTTTTTCAACTATTGGTCACAGTTTACGAGTTGGTTTCTCCACTGCACACAAAATAGTCGTAGATGTTTGCGAGGAAATAATTAAAATAATGGTACCAATATTTTTGCCAGAACCTACGACATCAATTTGGTAAGAATTAGCGAGAGATTTTTTTTAAAAATGGCAATTCCCTAATTGTATAGGCAGTATTGACGGAAAACATGTAACTATTAAATGTCCAGATAATAGTAGACCAAGGAATTTTTGCTATTTGAAAAAATTGTCAGTAGTTTTAATGGCAATAGTTGACCCAAATTACAAATTTATTTGTATTGACGTTGGTGGTTATATGGTCGAAATTCAGATGGTGGAATTTTTGAGGAATCTGTAATGGGTAAACGTATAGAAGCTGGTACTTTGAATATTCCGATAAATGTACAACTCCCTGGGCAGATAGACGAAACACCTATGGTTCTCATCGGTGATGAAGCATTTGCTTTAAAACCATACCTAATGAAGCCCTTTCCGCGTCGACAATCAAGAAATGATATACAATTAGATACGTATAATATAGATTATGTAGAACAAGGCTTGTGGTAGAGAACGCCTTTGGCATACTTACCAAAAAGTGGAGAGTATATTCAAGTCCAATCGAAGTCAAAGAAGAGACTACCGTTAAAATAATAACAGCAACATGTATTTTACATAGTTATTTAAGGACGAAAAATTGCAATGAAGAAGATTTTGAAGTTGAAGATGATACCGTAAGTATTCCACTAAATGCTTTGGAAATAAGTAACCGAAGAGGAACAAATGAATCAATAAAAATACGTGAACAATTTGTAAATTTTTTTAACTTGTAAATAATTTTATACTTTGACGTTGTTTATACTTAAATAATAAAAATATTAATACTCATATAAATATAATTCATTAAACCATAATAATATCTTTAAGAGGACGCTACGGCATAGTTTATGTTCTCCTCTACAAATTTCATAATAGGTAAATTTACTCTAATATTATAAATGACAAAGTTGTGATACAAATGCGGAACGTACATTTCGTATATTATCAGTTGGTTAGACGGAGACAAATACTGGTATGACGTTCTCTTAATATGCAGACTTGTAAAGTAAGTATACAAATAAAAGTATTTAAATACTTTTTTGTATTCGATTACTATTTTGAATACTTTTCCAAAAAAATATTCGAGTACGTATTCTGAATACGTTTACTAGTGTATTTTTATTCACTTTAAAATACTTTTTTTTCGTCGACCATATGAATAAAAGTTATCGATTTGTGGAAAAAATAATATGTTTTAAGTTTTTATAATATCCAAAGTTTTAATTCTTAAAAGTGTTAATTTTCAGTTTTAAGACCTGAAAATTTAATGAAATATCAGATGTATTTTACTCAAATTATGTACAAAAAATTTAAAAAATCGGATTACTAGAATTAATTTCATAGCCATTTTAAAACTTTTTACGACATTGTATATATTATGTACCTACGTCAATTTCGAATATAGTTATATTACTGATAATTACACGGAAGCTTCGCTCAGAATCGTTTTTTATCGAATGGAATTATTGCATTTAAATCGAATACAATAATAATAGATACACTATACTGTAGAAGAACCGAAGGGACGATGGACAAACTTCCACCACCGCTGACCTACTCCACCCCGCTGACCTATCCGTTTTTTATTTTAAGGACATATTTTGATTTTAATATTAAGAAATATTATTTAATATTTAAATAATAATAATAATAATAATTGTAATGTAATTACCTTTAATGCCATCCATCTCTTAACTAATAATATTATCCCAAATATAGTATTTTTTCCGCATATCTTTATACTCCGACGAAGTCATATCATAAATAATAGGTTGATTTTTAACAGCCATTATTAATTTTTCAATATTTTCTTTTTTGAAAAGAGCCATGGTTAAAAGACACAAAAATCACATAAAGTTGTAACTCAATACTAAACTATATTTTGTAAAATTAATCTAACATTATTTTCGATAAATTATAATTTATTATTTATATCGATTTAATATCAAATGCTGACAATTTGTTTCGCTGAATTCACTGAAGTACGTGTTCATAGTTCATAGAAATCTTTACAGTTTATTGTAGACGATATTATCTAGATTGTTGATACTAAGTATACAGATATATAAAAACCCAAACAATATTATTATTTAATATTATTTAGGTACGTTTATAATTATTTACAAACAGATATTATAATAAATATGCTAATATTAAGCATATTATTAAAATAAATAATAATATATAGGTGCATATTATTATGTAAATAGGTAATACATTTTGTATAAAAATTGAAGTGAATTGCAAATGTGTGCGAGAAATAATAAAGAAAATAATGAAATACCGCGGCGCGTTGGCGGTAAAAATTGTGCATGTTGCGGTATTCGAAAATTTCGCCGTGCGATATTTACCGCGGCAGTGTGCGGATCAGCATTGAAATACATGGGATACAGTTTTACCGCCACCGCCACCGCGCGAACAGAAAAGTTGCCTATGTATAACTCCTTAGAAATGACGTGTTTGCAGTCGTCTTAAACTCTATCCATTTAGTAAAAGTGTAAAACAGTTATAATTTAAAACAATAGGTAGGTACCTAAATGTTTTTATCATATATTTGGAAACTATTGCATACCATTTTATTTGATACCTAATTATAATTAAAGAATTCTTTGTTTTTCATTCTTATGTATATGTTAGTGTCGATTCAATAGTTTTGTATCTATAATTGTATATATAATATTTATATAATGTATGTATAATATTTGTATTTATATGTAGTTTATCATTAGGCAGACTAATATTTTAAAAGTTATGATCATAGAAATAGTTAATCTAAATAATAAATAATTAATCTAGTTGCTCACTAGAAAACCCACTTTTGGATCGCGAAAAATTTTGAGTGGATTACAAACAAATGTTTTTCTTAGTAAAAAACGCAACTAGGGGTTCCATATGGTGGGTTGAGTGTTCAAAATTCAAAATTATTATACTCGTGTATATATATTGCAATTAGTAAACAAACTAAAGTAACAGATTTTTTTCAGAAATGTTAGTTTTTATTTTTTTAAGATGTATTTAATTAATTTAAAAATAAAATAAAAATTTAGGTAACTGGT
>JAIPRL010012551.1:0-11878 GCA_025469235.1 Pemphigus obesinymphae | reverse complement strand
GGACTTTCTCCTATCAGTACTATATCATCTGCAAACAACATACACCATGGTACCTCCCCCTGTATATCCTTTGTTATCTCATCCATTACCAGGGAAAATAAGTAAGGACTCAAAGCTGAACCCTGATATACCCCTACTCTGACCTTAAAATCCTCAGTTTCTCCACACAGACTTCTCACTCTTGTACTAGCCCCTTCATACATATCTTCAATTATGTTCACATACACCTTTGGTAGTCCTTTTTTCATTAATGCCCACTTTAAGATCTCCCTAGGAACCCTATCATAAGCCTTCTCTAGATCAATGAATACCATACACAATTTCTTTTTAATTTCTCTGTATTTCTCTACAATCTGTCTCACACAAAATATTGGCTCCATTGTTGACCTCCCAGGCATAAACCCAAACTGATTTCTAGTAACAGTGAAATATAAAGTTTAAATAAAAGCAAAATAAAATATTATAATAAATAAAATTCCTCTTCTGAATTTTACCTTCTATACCCTCTCAAAGCACTATACTGTTTCTGATTCGTCCCGTGCTTGAATACGGCAGTACTCTTTGGGATCCCTCCACCGCTTGTGCCGGTGCTGCAGTCGAGAGAGTTCAGAGAAAATTCCTTCGTATTTCAGCTCATAGACTCAATATCCCACATCCTCCGATTATACACCTGTTCTATATACTTTAAATATTTCATCGTTAGACCACCATCGGCATGTGTCTAATCTATCATTGCTGTCTAATCTTCTTTTCGTCAAAATTGATTCTCCTTTACTCTTATCCCTAATACATTTCAGGGTTCCTTCCCGCACCACTCATTGTTCTATCTCTTTCCATACTTCTAATTTCCTTGATAACTCAACTATCGTCTGTCTTATGCAAACAGCAAACAACGACCCTTCCTTTTCTTTGTAAATAATAATAATAATAATAATGGAAAAAAAATTATATATATATATATGTAATTATTTTTATCACCTACTCACAATACTTGCATGACGTTACTGTTATATATGTACATTTTATTGTTATTTTTGGGCTTGTCTGTTTATATGATTAAAATAAAATAAATGCTTTTTATTTTTGACACATAGTGACAGGCTGAAATACTCGATTTTAATGAAAACCTGTTGCTGTCATTTTTGATTGATAATCTCATACATTATAATATATATATATATATATATATATATATATCTCATGATATAAACTGTACCTACCTACATCATTACTATTAATACTATTAATAGCAATGTACAATGATGTATATCACACACAGTAGACCCCTGATTGTCCGTGGAATCGGTTAGAGCAGTCACCTCGGATAAAATAATTCTGCTGTTAATCCGCCAAATGGCAGAAAAAGAAACAAATCAACACGAAAATGATTTTGAAAAAATTGGATTTACAGTAGATATTACCATTATAACTTATAATAAATAATAGATTTGTAATAAATACGTAAAATAATAAACTAACGTCTTCTATGATTATAAGTTTATTGGTGTACTTTTTCACAAAAAAATCATTTAGGTTAAGTAGGTTAAAAAGGAATTGAAGAATGAAGATAATATTGTAAATTTACTGTTCTATATTAAATATATATTACATTAATACTTGTAAATATAGTATTAGTACTATTATAATGTTTGTTTTTATCAGGGGCTAGACAATAGTAGCTAGCTTACCTGGTTATTTAGTAAACTGTATAATATGTAGTTACTACGAGTTGTATGGTAAGAAACTAATACTAATGAAAAATGTTAACGCTAAATGAGGTAATGAATTGATTTTATTGCTGGTACAAGTAAAATAGGAACCATATATAAATAACAGCAACACAGAGAATATATAAACTAGCACTAAAAACAATAAAATAAATATATAAAAAATAGCCCTACTGACTCAACAAATTCAGAAATAACAGTATAAATTGTAACACTATTGGCTCAGTAATAATATAAAATAATTAGTAAACACTCACAGAATATTACGCACGGAAACTGGCCAGCCGCTGTGTAGGTACCTAATCCTAAATAAATAAATAACAAAAACACAAACACACAACAATAGGTATATAAAATCATTCCTGCACGTATATAATGTAAAGTTAGTAACAGTGAGTTATAATTTTTTCACAAACAATATAATATGTATAAATAATTTTCAATTTGGCTATTAGAGCCGATTATTTAATACAAAATTATATACAAAAAATTTCCAAACTGGCTATTGGAGCCGTTAAATATTTAGATTATTTGAGCTGATTATACAAATAAACTAAAACAGGATATGCATTATTGATGCAACATGATGGTAGGTATAGATACTTAAATAAATCGGTACACGCATGCAGCTATTTGAACTGTTTATATTATATTATTATTTATTAGTATAAAATAGTAAATTTTTCACACGAGGTTATTGGAGCCTTTTTTTTAAATACTTTTTGGTTATACAATTAATAACAATAATAATCCGGTCGTCGAACAAAACTACACGACACGACGAAAACCGAAAAAGTACATGTTACACGATGGATGAAATAAAATGACTGACTTAAAAATAAAGGCGTATTGCTGTACTACATAGATAAAGATAAAGTATGTGTGTTACCGGCTGATTGTCCGTAATTATATTTTAATTATATCACATATGGCAGAGGAGTGAGAAGTGGTGTACTCATTGTAGGGAATTAAAATTCTTAATCGCGTTTCGGTGGCAACATTCTCCCCTTCGTTGGAAATTCTAATTTTCAACTACATCCTGGCCTGACTCGGTAGGCAATACGCACAGCTTTACTGTTGGATACTTCATTTCTGATATGAATCCTAGCCGCACTGTGGAAACTTTAATGACCCCGTGATCCCTACCTGGATGAACTTGTACTATCCTGACTAACTTCCTTTTTGTGGGACTGATGTATTCTTCCTTTATTACTAAAATATCGTAAATTTTGAATAGGGGTTTTCTTGTAGTCCACTTTCCACTTACTTGATACTGCGATAAATATTCAGTCTTTCATTTCTTCTAAAAGATTGGTATGAAAAATTGAACAGGTTTCCACCGACGAATTATACATGGTGTTGCATTTATCATATAAGGTTCTTGTGGTAATGTTATCGGACCTCTGATCAAAGAGTGAGTTTGTGTAAGTGCATAAGTGCATCTGGTTTACTAAGATCACTAGTCACTGCTATAATGGGTCGAGAATTAAAACACACCTCTATTTGGTGCAAGAGTGTATTCAATTCCCACAAATTTAGTCTTGCTTTAGTTAGCACGTAAACTAAGTGATGTTCCGCACTTTTGACAGCACTCTCCCAGAGTCCATCGAAATGCGGAGTTGTTGGGGGTTTCAAATGCTAGTCAATACCAATTTGTACTATATTTGGAACCGCGTTAGTTATATATGATGCTAATTCTCTTGTGCACTAACAAAGATAGTACCATTGTCGCTGTGAATGGTCGAGCAATAACCTCTTCTACTTATAAATCGCCATAATGTTACATAAACGCATTCTATGATAGGTCTTCTACCTTTTTAAAAAGAACAGATCTCATCGTAAAGCAAAAAAAAGCTGCTATCCAAGCCTTCTTTCCTCTAACCCCATGAGCTCCATCACTTCGAATTATCAAAGACCCAGAAAAATCAATTCCAGTGACAACGGACTTGTCACTTGAACTCGGTTTTTTGATAACAATACCATGAATGATTTATTAAATCTTGGCTTAGCACGGGTATATTGTATACAACAAAGAACAACATATCTAGTTAAGGAACGTACTCTAAGTGACCATAACCTTAATCGAACAATTGCTAGAAAGGCTGTCAAACCACTATTCAATTGGTTTAAGTGGATATTCTTAACTATACTCTATTCAAAATGAGATCAGTAGTCGACGGCGACGTGTTTTCGTTGGCTTCGGTCATCTGACGTCAACCGGTTCCCCCACCAAGTCGACCACGGTACCGACCACGACGTACGAAATAATCTGCTACATCGCACCGCGTATCGGTCACCGAGTAGGCACAATGCATTTTAAATTATATGTTTACTTTAGTTGTCAATATTATTATGATGCGAAGCTCCCGTAAACGGTGGCGCGCGAGACGAAAACACGGAACGAAGCCACGCCCCTGCGCACAAGTTGGCCGCCGACTACTGATCTCATTTTGAATAGAGTATATGAGCCGTGATATTACACTAGTTGACAACAATATTGGGTGTTTCTGAGTTTCCTGAATATCTTCATTTGCCAACCGATCACAAAGTAGAATCAATTTATCCCTTATAAATGGGTACAGTCATTTAAATTTTCTGCAATATAGCAATTCCTTGCCATTCTTCAAAGCTTAAATTTCATCATGAAAAGAATCAGCTTGAGCTCTTCTCAATAATCGATCTTCAGCTTTTCTTAATTCTTGTACCATCAAATAGCACTCACACTGGATCTTCCTTTTATCCTTCAAATAATTGACAAACCTTCCTTACCACGCCCTACGCCATAGCCTTCCTAAGTCTGGATCAATCAGAGTGAGAAAGTACCAAGTCATATGATTTTTCTACAATTATCAACGCTAATTTCAAAGTTGGTTTTTCTGGGAGTTCGGTCTCATTCTTTATCACGCATGAATTATGAGTCCACAAGTTATCACCAGCTCGGTCCTTTCCACCGGAGTTCATTCTCTTATAGTTATCTCGCCTTGATGCCTTGAGATATTAAATTGGCAGAGTTTTCGTTTAGGTAAATATTTCCATTGTTCTGCATTGGTAAGTTCCAATATCTAATTATTACGGATCCCGGCATACACCTTTAATAAATTATTCGTGAGTTTCACTAAACTAAAATGACGGTGGAATCTGTTCAAAGATGACATATTGATGTCCCATGCCTCTGACGTCTTATAAACCAGCTGCACTAATACTAAGGCTCCGTTTAACTCCAGACGAGTAATTGTCGTATTCTTCATGAGTGCTACACAGCTTTTAGCATATAATAACTATACTTGCCATATCCCTTATGGGTCTTGTGATCTCACGAATACGCAAACGCCTTATGCCTCTTGAAATACATCACAAAACCGTGAATCTCAATAGGATGACGGGACTTCGCACTTCTAGGAATGGATAAAAATTTTAATTCTTCCAAATCTTCATAAAATGTGTACTATATTTCTTGAATATTTCTGGGCAAGATACTATTTCAATTGACATAATTGTTGTAGGAATACATTTCTCTTGATTAGTACTGGTGTAAGAAATCCCAATGGAATATGAATATATGATTTAGATCCAATAATATAGATCACTTTAATACATTATTACGTTAGATATTTGTTGACACGTTGAACAGTAACTTATCTACTACAGGCTTCCAGCAAAGCCTAAGTGATTTGACTATATCTTCATCGCCGATTTCCGATGCAAATAGTGTATCTTTACGACCTTTACCGATCTTTTCACGCAAATTATCTAAGTTTGAATCATTTCGATTTATATAAATTAACCATATGAAATGAGGAAAACCAATTAAAGCACAATCGTGCATCACGTACTATATTTAAACGATAATTTACATGAGGTCCTTGAATTTCTGACAACTGTACAATCGATGTGATTCCCCACTGCACTTATAATTACTCTTACTATCTTCTATTGTATCTAATGTGACCTTTTTTGAACTAGTGCTGGAAACTCTTGTCCATCATCATATTTACTGCTACACCATGCTTCAGAGCATTTAAAAGCAGTACAACGACTAGATAGACATTTTTCCAGTTCTTCAAACAAATACATATCTGTGCTCAATTTTTGCAATTCCCATTCGTGTACTATCACCCCATTTAATCTACTTAACACTATTGTCACCAGCCAGGCATCCCAATATTGAACAGGTTTGATCTAACGTCTTTAGTGCCACTACGTTCGTGCCTACATGTGAACATAACCCTTGTAATTTCTTCGATGACGTCTCCATTACCTGCGCGAAAGTGCGATTGGACTACTAGATTCTTATTATCATAACATTGTTTTAACATTTGTATTATATATATATATATATTACATCATAATTACCATCACTTAAAGGAATCAATCGCACTAAGTCTAATGTTGATCGCTCAAACATAATCTCAAATAATACAATTTCTGTGCAATAGTTCGACAAGCTACTATCATCATGAATCATAACTCTATAAATATCATAAAATTACGACCAGTCTTCGATATTTCCGCTAAATTTAGGTAATGGTATTTAGTGCTAGATGCATGCGATTTGTATACACTATACGAGGTATTTTAAAATAGGTTTAATGTTTATTTTCTTAGGTTATAAGTAATAAATTGTCCATGGACCGAATTACTAGAAATCTATAATTATTTGTAATTTTTACTATGATTTTCATAATTTTTTTTTTTTTTCGAGAAGCAAGGAGAATTAAATTAAAGACAGAATATTGCTTAAAATTGCAAAAATTGAATTAGTCATATTAATTGTTTACCAAAGTACTTTCTTGTAAAGAATTATGTAAAATTTAGCAAGAAAAATATTTGTCCTCGTATATTTTTTCCAAAATTGGTCATAATAGTAGTTTTAAACATCATTTTATGGATTACTTGAGACAGTCATAAAAATATATTGTTTGTAAAATTTAGGATTCCAGAAATAACTTTCAATTGAAAAAAACTTGGATGTTCTCATTGAGTGAAAAAAAAAATCGACCCTATAACGTTTTAATATCTATTGAATTTCAGTTAAATACTACTGTCTAGTTACCCTTTAGATCAATACTGTTTGAGAAACAATCTGAGGATGTAAGAAAAAGTAAAATTAATATGGTTCAATAATAATTTATTTATTTTATTTAATAAGTTTTTATACAGTATAGGTAATATGAAAGGGTTACGATGTGCAGACCCTTTAAGGCAATATAAACCATGTACAAAGAAAACGATATACGAACGTTTTAATGGATTCTCGTAAATAAATCAGTGGTGAACGTTTGAATTGCAACAACAAGTTTTGCGTTAAAAGTTTAAATATACACGAATTTCTTTTTTTTCTTCGAGTATTTACCGACTAGACATTTAGGAATTTTTTTTCAACAAAGCATTTGTTTTAAATAACTGCATAATATATTGTAACCATGTCAGTTATTCGAAAAATATATATTGAATTCATTGAAGAAATGTGTATAATTTGTTTAATGTTATCCAATATGTAAAGGCAATGAGAGAGAAAGGAAACATCGCGGTCAATGTAAAAAATTATTAAGTTGTTTTACTACACAAATATGTAAACAATAATATACATTATTAAATAATATTGATTACAATATTGTATCAAAATATATTGATATTTAATAATGACAAGTAGTTTATATCAAAAAATATATATATATTTTCTCAGGGTGGAATCGGTGATAAAAAAATGTTCGGATAGAAAAATGATGCCTTAATAATATTGATACTTGATAGGATAGTTTTTAAATTTTTTTTTATTAATCCAAAAAACAAATATAGTTACCTAGATATATTATATCGCATCGAAATAAAAATACCGACCGAACACAAATATCCAATCACTATATCGTATTCTCTTCTGAGAAGTAAGTATCCGTAATTCGATAGGTAACCATTTTCTTCAATGACATATTTGTATTCAAATTCCAGATATTTTTAGACTAAAGCATTTAATTACTACCTAAATAAATGTTAGAAATAGGTAAGTATCTCATTACAAAAATATTATTTTATTTAATTAAATCGATTTTTATCATTATATTATAAACATAATACATTAAATAATAATCCTACAGACTTGAACTTGATGTCGAAATTTTTTAGATTATGAATGTAGCGAGGGAGCTAGTGGTTTTACAATGATGTTTTTTTTTTTTTTTTTTTAACAAATTTACTACCAGAAAAAGCACTCCGATCTTTACAAGCTTACATGCTTTTCTGTAAAAAATTTTATCTTGTTGGTATATTAAAAAGATCATTTTTCGATTTTCTCAATAGTTTTTTAGAAAATAAAAACTACAAAAATATTAGGTAAAAACGGCAAATATACGATTTCGTCAAATCGAGAATTTTCATTTCTTCGTAATTTCGAAAATAATGACTTGAAAGCTTGAAATTTACCTAGAATTTAACTCAGTAATATATTGACGTTGATTAAATTTTTTTTAATTTGTTTCGCAATTTTGGCCTGATTATAGACATTTTAGTTTTCGAGGTTTCTATGTCCTAAAAGTGGTAATTTTGGATTTTAAGGCTTGAAAACTCTATACAGCTTTAAATATACGTTACTCTAACTAAATTCAAAAAACCTCAAAAATCCGTAGTCACAATTTTTTTTTATAGTCATTTAAATTTTTTTGACAAAATTATCAATTTTAAGGTATTTAAGTCCAAATAGTTAGTAAAATGAGATTTTAAGAACTGAAAATATTTAATATAACGGTACTCGTGTATTAATTTAATTTAATTAAAAAAAATTTACCAAAAAAAAATTAAAATTTCCAACCAAATTTGCTTTCATAGTTTTATGCTATACCTATAATAATATAATTAATATTAAGAGTTATATATACTACATAAGAATCGTTTTATTGAATTCAATGATTTATCATTGCTTTAAAATCCAATACATTCACCAAGAGTATCCTACCTAGTAGCGAAGAGCATCCACCCCTACTGACACCCAAAGAGCGAATTGAAAATTTTTAATACTTTAGGATTATTCATAGTCATTAAAAAATAAATAAGTCACACGGTTTTTGCACAATTAAAATACGGTTTGGTTTTTATGTGAAATTTATTATTCACAGTAAGTAAATTTCAATTAATTGACTAAATATATTTTGATAATTTCTCTATAATTCAGAAAATCAGAAAAGTTTGAATAAAATAGGTACCTATGTATGTTTATATAACTTTCTACAAAATATTCCTAATAAAAACGTATCCAATTATAAACTTGTTATATATCCATTACTATTGCACCAAAAACTAATTAGTTTGCTGTACTCATTTATGGATGAAATAAATTTACTTCGAGATCTGATATATGATAGGCACATACCTATGACATAATTATGTTTCTTTTTATAAATTTAGTATATCAAATGTTGAATTAATTTAAGGGGTCTTCTAACACAACGCAATTATATAATATATTTAATATAAAACTGTCCATCAAAGTATGGATTACTAATTTACATCTTTAAAAATGATGGATGTTTATCTAGGTATATATATATATATTTATATATATGTGTGTGTGTGTGTGTTTGGTGTTGTTTTAGTTAAACATCTAATAGGATTTTTAATTTAGTGTGTTATAAATATTAAGAAATTTTAAACCACGGGTAATTATATTTATATAGGTATATATATTTATCATTATAACTGTATTTTTTTATATAGTTTGTCGAATGTTGAATACATTAAAAGAATATTGTTACCTAAAATCATGGAAATTCAATTTTAACATAACACATTTCTTCAAAGTACATATAATAATGTACAATGTATACCGTCCTATAAAATATATACCTACCTATGTATATAAATTATAGTATTCGCCAATTTCTAAATTTACTATATATTATTTGATATTGTATGATTATTGTTAAAATTGTTTTCTGATTATATCATGTGATTGTTTAATTATGTTACTATTGTATAGATGATTTTTATTTACAACAATTAAACCAATGAGTTCTCAAAAATATTTTGTTACCTGGTTTTAAAAACCCAAAATAGGAACTAAACTTCAAATAAAATATACTAAATATATGTTTTAAAGTAACAGTTATATACTTAAATTTAATTAAGCTATTCTAAAGAAATATTATATTTTATAGTATATAGAAGATCATACTAAATATAATTTTTTTTTCTACGGTTAATCTTTTGATATAATATTAAACATACTGAACAACATCATTTGTATTAATAATTATGTGTAGTACACCGAAGCTGAGCTCAGGATTCATTGCATTCAAATGCAATACATTCACCAAGAGTATGCTATCCGATAAGCGAAATACTTCCACCCCTAGTGACACGCTACGAGAGAACTGCACTCTTTTTTTTCATTATAATTTAAAAATAAATTTTATACAACTATTTTATATATAACTTATGGGCATAAACAATATTTTGACGTTAAACAGGTTTTAAAAATATTTTTTTCGATACATGATTTATGATCAAATACGTATCCTTAATAAGTGTAATAATACATGATTTACTGTCAGTAAAATATTTCAAATTATGTTTTATTCATGGTATCCTTAATAAGTATAATGATACATGATTTACTGTTGCTAAAATATTTCAAATTATGTTTTATTCATGATATATTACGATTTTCATTACTCGAACAAGAGACGGATATACTTTTCACAGCATACACCGTATTTTAGTATACTTGAATAATTTATACTAATATGATATTAAATATTAATTAATAACTAAAATTTACAAGTAGAAAACAAAAATTTAATTTAAATATCTGGTCAGTAGTTTGTAGAAGTTACTGGTGGTGAATATATTGAATTTAAAATCAATGATAAATTATTGAATTCGATAACAAAAATTCGGATTTTAATGCTTCAAGATTAACTTTATTATGTTCCCGATTTTTTTACCTTAAACAGAATATGGCTGCTAAAAGCCTCAATTCATAGATGATGCATAATTACTATAAGAAATGTGTGAGATTACATGATGAGTATTGTAATAATAGTTACATTTTAGTATATTGCATTATTTTCCATACTCGACACTTATTTTTATTGTAAACGTAGTAATATAATATGGTGAACAACAATCAACCGCACTCAACCCTAAGACTTCTATTTATTAAAGGCCAATACACTAAATAAGATCTTTGTAAACCCCCTGAGCTACAACAAAACATATCCAATGGGTTGCCCACGTTCCCTGGATAATTTATATTTGACTAGCCTACCCCGACCACGTTATAGTATTAATGTATATACATCATATATATATATGTATATACTGTTTAAATATGTGTGTGGCCAAACATCGCATATATGGTAGTATTTCTTCAAACTTGAGGAAATGTCTAGAAAAATCAAAAAATCTAAATTTTAAATAAATTTAAAATAGCATTTTAAAAATAATGGTCATTTTTTTAAAATAATATCTATTAAATATTATTACACGAAAGTTCCGTTAAAATCCGTTTTTTATGGAAAAAATAAATTTATATTTGCATTTAAATCGAAAATAATAATTATACAATATCTTATCCGAGAACTGAAAGGACGATGGCAACTTCCACCTCTTAACAGCTTCTCTTAATTTATCTTATAAGAAAATGATTATTCTAAAAAATGTACGATACAACCGTTTCAATTTTAATATAATGTATTCTGGTGTGATGCAAAACAGCTTTAGTAAACCTAATGTTATAAAAACAATTTAAAATATTATAGATACTGATGTGGCCTACGGTGTGTTTGACAATGAATTTATAATATTATTCTAATAAACAAAAACTACAGACACGTAGACATAAATAATTAACGTTGATAACAATTGATAAAAAAAAAAGCATGGTTCTATTTACATATTTTTTGTACAATACGGGTTATCAACTCTAGAACAATATCTGGTTTTTATAAAAAATGGTTTCTAAATTCATACGGAAACATTACCAAAATATGCATTATATTTTTTATTGTATTTAGTAAAACTGTAAAATTGCTTAAGGGGGTTGCAGACGGTACAAAAAAACACGTAAAACAACCCAAAAGCTAGACAAAATTGTGAAGCTTGTGATGGACCAATATTAATTTTGAAAAAAGATCTGAATTTGTCATTATGTATTCTAG
>JAIPRL010012550.1:0-11878 GCA_025469235.1 Pemphigus obesinymphae | reverse complement strand
CATAACCTTCTTCTTTAATATCTATTACATTTATCCATCCTAATTCAATACTGACTTGCTTTGTGGGGGATACTCTGTCTCAAGCTTATGCTTCTACCAGAGGGTTGGATGTATCAGGAGTTGTGAGATGGTGAGGGGGTGAATTTATGGTTTTAGAATATTTATTTAGAAGTTGAGAGGACGGTTTCTTTTGTGGCCGTTGAGTAGGCCGGGGCGGGTTGAGATAGACGCGATCTATGGAAAGGAGGACGAAAAAATCGACTGTTTGAGTTTGGTGGAGGTGGAATTGGTGTAGTCGAGAATGGACGGGATGTTGGTGGATTTCCTGATGGTGTGGTTGCTAACGTAGAATGAGAGGTCGGTGATTTGGCGGAGAGTATTATTTTGAACGGCTTCTGTGCGGGACCAGTTGGATTTTGAAATGTTGGAGGCCCATGCGGAGGAGGCGTATGTTAGGATGGGGCGCATGTAGGCTTTGAAGATGTAAAGTTTAGTTCTGACGGAGAGAGGGATTTTCCTGTTTATCATGGGAAAGAGGAGATGGCCTGCTGCTTTAGTTTTGTTGACGACAAATTTGGTGTGGGCTGAGAAATTTAGGTTCCTGTCAATTATAACTCCCAGGTATCTAATCGAGTAGGACCAGTTAACCGGGGTGTTGAGGATTTTGGGTTTTGGAGTGTTTAGGATACTTTTGTTAGAGAAGAAGATGGCTGATGTTTTTGAGGGATTTATAGAAATTCTTCACTTTTTGAACCATGGTTGGATGAGATTGATTTGTTTTTGGAGGTGTGAAGCTGCCGCGGAGTGATATTTGTTGGTGGCGTAGAAAAGGGTGTCGTCGGCGAAGAGTGCGACTTTAGCTTTGGGGTGGGCAGGGAGGTCATTTACGTACAGTGAGAATAGATGGAGGGATAGGCAGAAGCTTTGGGGAACCCCCGCGAAGATGTTCCTGTGAGAGGAGAAATTGTTGTCGACTTTGACTGTTCTGGAGAAATGATTTGATAATGTTAACTAGTTGGGTGGGGATTCCTATGGAAATTACCTTAAGATGAGACCGGGATGCCAGACCTTGTCGAAGGCATTTTGGACGTCGAAGAGGACAGCTGCGGTTTTCCTACTTAGATTTTTGGCCGAAATTATGTCGTCTATGACGTTTACTACTTGGAGGGTGCTGCTGTGGTGGTGCCTGAAACCGAACTGTTCGGGTCGGATGAGGGCCTAAAACAATATCTAGTGCTTGAGTTTATATTGTTCAAACAACCTTTGATCGTGACACATGAATCGTATAGCTCGTAATTGGTTAGAGGGATGATATAAATAATCCCACGAAAACATCATTAAAATATTGGCGCTGATAAGGAATAATTCCTATATATTTTTTTCCATCCATATCCATCCATTCTTCTTAATATCTAGTATTTTTACTTATACCGCTCAGACAACTTTGATCGTGACACCTGAATCGTATAGCTCGTCGTTGGTTAGAGGGGTGGTACAATTAATCATACGAACAGATCATATTGATCCGATAGAGGGATGAATATTCAAGGTATAGATAAGTGTGCTAGATAGTGGCAATAACTGGATCTACATTAATTGAGTTTAATTTAAACTATAATATTGTGAATATTCATCGTGCGATCTTCGGCCGCATACGGTTAGTATATTTACACATCGTTCACAAAATATATCTTAATATTGCCCTTTTACTTCTCTGCGGGAGGCCGTCCTATATGCATTATATTTTACGTTTTATTATTTTCGTGTTGTTCCTCTGTATTACACGTATAGTCTCAATATAAGTATACACCCAATCACTATTGTAATTTCGCATATCACGAGTCGTGGATACTTTCACCTCTCTCTCCTCCCTCACTCGCCTTCCCCTAACTTTTTTCGATCTACTACAAGTACAAAATTATATAGTGCCTTTGACTTTTGATATGTGAATTATTACACTATTATGACGAGTTGTTAAAATATCAATAATATATAATAAATACTCAATAATTCATCTTCATAGTTTGCATTCTAAAAGAAAATCGGTAGGAATATTAATATATAATTAATTTTTGAACTAAATAGAAAATATGATCATTTCAAAGTAGTTTTTATGTCAAATATTAAACAATGTTCTTGTTTTTATTTTTCTTATATTATAAGTATATGTATATATGTACTTAACGTTTGACGTAATGCAACCTAAATAATTTTCATATTATACAAATGAATTTCAATCTAAAGCTTTGTTTATTTTTGTCTATAATTGTTCCTATTATTTCGAGTAAAATAATATAAGTTTTATTATTCATATGCACGTCGTATAGTGTAGTAGTCAATACTTCGTTAAATTCTCAAAGACAGTGCATCATAAAACATTTTAAATATGAAAGGTTTTCCATTTTCAATCGCGAAATGTAGACGTAAGAAATAACATGTACCTATATATAGGTATTTTACTGTATTCATTCGTATAATTTATTGTTTTACTCAATTATGTTAAATGCGCGTTAACCGCTGAACTGTAAAAGCGAGAAATTTTGTTTTCAAATTATTTTAACAACTAATAACTAACTAACTATGTAGACGCGTAAAAGATAAACATATTATTATTTTACACCATTTACGTTAAAATACTGTATATAATGAACGAAATAGAACTAGTTGATCACGTAGATTCACATTTTCATGGAAAAATAATGAATCGGATAATAAAAAAGAACCAACTATAATTCCACAAACAAAAACAAATAGCCAATTAGGGTCCAACATCATTTCCATTATAATTTAATTTATAAAATCTGTACTTAATATTTAATTTAAACAGTGTAAGATTATGAGTATAGCTATAAAAATTAAATTTATTTCAGTACTCGAAATAGATCGGCACGGCGTTTCGGTTCGTAATATATTAGCCTTTGAGTCCGTTCCGGTTGGTAAAAATTGATATTTAAGAATTCCGAACAATAAAAATATTTGGTTATTAAAAAATAAAATGAAGAAAAACTTGCCGCTCGGATACATTTTATTCAACGTCCTTGGTAAACTCAAAATGAAAAGTATCAAAAAGAGAACATAATGTAGGTAGGTACTAGATCCAGAAAAATGGCCCATATCCGAATATTGGTGAAATAGAAAACATATAATTTGTTGACGATAAATTATGTCACTTGCGTCATCATTTTCGTTTAAATAAAGAAAATGCTTTAATTAGAGATTTTTGGACATAAAAAATGAAAATAAAAAAATAAAGAGTTCCGGATTACTTAAAATTACTTATTTTAGAACCAGTTAAACCGAACTTTATTTTAAATTATAATTATATATAAAAAATAAATTATAAGTATATATAAATATCCAAAATATTTTAATTATTATGTCACTGTAATATCATGATATCAGGAATAATAATTATTAAATAGGAATCAAAGATATTTCCATACAATTATTATCACCGGTGTTTTGATTAAATTGTTTAATTTTATGGAAACGTTTGAATATCATAGTGTTTCAACTTTCAATTGTTAATTCGTTATAAATCTTGGTAAGACATTCAAACTCCTGTATTTACTGGGAAAAAAATTTAAATAATTTAATTAATATTTATACGTTGTTAATTGGCTTATGGGCAAAAAAAATACTCTGTTTTACAAATGAAAAGGTGTATGCTATATTTATAGCGTTTCGGTTAGTAAAATTTTCCATTTCGAGTACTGTCACGTTGTCACAATATCCCTAAAATAATTTCAAAAAAGTGTTAATTATATAAAATTATTCAATTTTAAAACTTTATGGTAATATAATTTAACCTCTAGTCAGTTAAAGTATATAACAATGGAGTGCGAACAGCTATAATAAGAAGTTATTATTAACATCTGTATAATTAAGATGTAATTCTTTTAAAGTGATAATATATAGTCACAAAAACTTAATGTGTATATACACGTTAAACAAAGTGCTTCAAAGGTAAATTAATTTGTAACAAAATAATTTCTAAAACCAATATAAATTAAAAATATAACGTTTAATTACTTTAATGGGAAAATATGTCAGACTATACACGGAAATGACAATCACGTCAAGTGAGTACTAAAACCGGTAAATTCATTAAATTAGTTATAAATCATACAAATTAGTAAAATTCGATGTTCATCGAACGTAATAGTAAATTCAATTAAAGCAAATAAAATATTTTAAAATAGGTATGTTTTTCTAAAATAATTTCAATATTTTTGAAATTAGTAGGTATTGTTTATAATATTGACGAGATAACAGATTCAATATACATATGTTAGTTCAATTGAAAGATAGAAATTGTTCAAAGTGTAAAAAATATGCTCAAATAACATGTTGTAGCTAATCAATTTTAGTCAAACTAAAGTAAAATATCAGTAAAAGAGGTCATTTTTCAATTTTCCCAATAATTTTTTTGACGCATAATATAAAAACAGATTTCGGAAAATTGACTGTAATTATTTCTTTGAGATTCTATAAATAATGATCCCAGAAGCTTGAATTATTCATCAAATATATATATTAAAATACAAAATAACCATATAATATTTGTCAACATTTTTTCAAAGTTTTCATAGTTATTTTTTTGGGGGGTAGGGATAAGTTTAAGCCTTATAGTGTTGACACATATGTATTGTATTTTGCTATAGATTTTTCAAAAATATTTTATTCATTTTGGATTATTTATAGCAATTTTAAATTTTGAGATATTTAAAATAGTAAAAAGTAAATTTTAAATAGTAAACCGGGAATGTTTATTATCTGCAGAATAATCATGTATTATTCTATGGGTATATAAAAAGTGATGAAAATCATTTTTCGCAAATTTCTTAAAAACCATTTAAAATGTATAGAAAACTTTTGTTATTTTGGTATAATATGACAAGAAAATAGGCGTGTATAACATAATATTGATATTGGTTAGAATATTAAAATTTTTTATAAAATTTTTTTGTAAAGACAATTATTTTTTAATGTATTATTCCAATTTCAAGCTATTTATAAAAATCATAAATTTTGAATTTTTTTGGATTTTAAGATCTGAAACTTTAATACCGGGTAATTGTAATTTTATATTGCCGTACGCGTTAATTAGAAAAATTGGCGTTTATGATAATAATATATGTATATAATATATTAAATGTATAATTGACAGTAAGTAGATACAGAAATATCTACCACAGAAATATTTGTATTATTTAGGTATTAAAGTCATAAAAGAGGCCAATTTTGGTTTGAAGACCGGAAAAATGAATACAATACCAGTCATTACGCTCCTTCAATTATATTCAACAAATTTTGAAAATTGTTTTTGTACCACCAGTTAGTTATAAGTTATAACTAATAAGAAATAATATTAGTCTCAGACTATATAAGTAAAACATAAGTACTAGGTATATTATTACATAGGTATATATAATCAAATCTTCACTCAGAATTATTTTGTCGAAAAGTAGTATTTATCAATATTTTAAAATTCATTATATACCTACATCATCAGTAACCTATCCAAAAATTAAAGTGTGTGCAAACGATTTTTCAGCTTCTCCCTCACAGAATTTTAAGAATTGAAAATAAAATGTATAATTAAATATATATATATAAAATATATAGTTACATATTTTAATTGTGGCTGTATGGAATTTCTAACAAATTGGGTAATGGGTATTAATTATTGGCAAAAACGAAATGACGAAAATACAACGTGCACGTCAGAACACATTGTAACTTGTGGAAAAACTCTTTCTGTTCCGGTAAAACACCATTGTCCACCTTTTAACTGCTTTTAGGTTTCTAAACATAAGTGAAGACACCTTATATTTCCAGTATGTCTGTCCGTAGTTTAGTGCATATAGTTATGATTGTTGAGAGATAGAAATTATTCATTTTCTATATTTATTGCATAATTCCAAGAGATATTGTTGATTTGGTTACTATAAATATAGATATTATTCGTTATTTTATATTTTTAAATTTGTATTTAAAATGCGTTTAGAAATCGGGAATTTAGCACGCTTGCAGAATGGGCTTTTTTAACTTGTTTAGTATTACAATTAAGTACCTATGCTCAATATTTTTAAATGTTCAAAACGAAGACAAACGTCAACAAATTGTTTCATCCAACGAAAAAAAATATACGGTAAAATCTCAGAGCAGATATTCTTTTTTGCATTATTTTACAAAAATTGTTATCGAAATATAATTGCATGGAAAAGAAATGCAATGTAAGAGAAACATTCATTTAACATCTCGTAAAAGACATTATTACAAATACTGTCGTCCCAGCAACATCGCCACAATGTTCCCATAACTTGGATTATGATGTTTCACGTTTCATAGAAATATCCTGACGATATTGTTGGGACAAGTTTTTGTACAGTGGGAAGTGGTGTGCTCAATCGTACACATAATATCAATCGTTCCACTCGTCTCTCTTGCAAATGGGCGCAATAAATTAGAAATCAATTTCATTCAGGGTCTGATCAAACGACCTAACTCCCATATTTCTAGCAATACTAGATTTCACAGTACATTTTATGCCCTTAAAATAAAACTAATTTCTCATAAAATTCACCACTTTCAAAAATGATGTGCAACGTCAACATATTTTTAAATTTTTAGTATGAAGGCACATATTCTACTTTTATAATCCCTACAACGTATTATATGTTTTATTTTGAATTAAGTAAAAACTATTGTTATTGTTATTATTACCTTTATATATATATATATATATATATATATATATATATATTATATATATATAGGTACATATCATGTTTTATTATAAAGAGCCGTTTGGCGTCAATTCTAATAAATAAATAAATAAATATTTGGGGAATCGTATTGCAAACTTCTGTTCATTCTAATATTTGTCGAAAGTTTTCGCGTTAAACCATTACATTACACTTAAAATGATACGTATTGATATATACCTATACATATTAAGCATAATATATACGTCTCTAACTCTATTTTCATAAACTTTGGGTTCAGAAAATTAAAGCTTATTGGAACAATACGGTTTTAATCAAAATATCAAGACTCGCAACATTTATTTTATTTGATTTACAATTTTTTTTTAGAGTATATTTTGAAAACAAACTAAAGTTATCAGATATAATAAAAAAAAAAAAAAAAATTAAAAATTATGAAAATCGAGTTCTTCTTATTTTCTTGGGGACGTCGATGTATATTATATTACCTAATTGAAATTTGTAGTAGGTATCTGTATGATGAAGACTATAAATATTGAGATTATGGACTTTGCTCTAATTTATAATAGAATAATATGATATTATGTATAATATTAGTAGGTATATTATTTATAATTTTTTTTTTTTTTTTTTTTTAAGGTTAAAAGGCGTTTTAATTGCAATTTATGAATACAAAGAATATTCCTAAATACTGTTTGCATTATTTCTATTATACGTACCTATATATAGTGTATACTTGCGATTATTATCTAAGTATGCAAATGTACCGAACACTAATTAAAGTCGTATACGACGATAACGTAGAAGCAGTATGTATTTTGAGTCACATCTGAAGTTATTGGAAAATTGATACATAATGGATCCATATATAATGGATTTAATGGAACTTCGATGTGAACCTGTACACATTAGTATATTAGGGAAAATTTTGTCTTTGATGGCTTTGGCGCTATTTTGATGGACGAGTAATGTGTACCCACGCATAATCTTCTATTGTAATTAATACGGTTTTCACATTTTAGCATAGGAGCTTACCAGACGGCATGACAATAATACGTGTGATCGCATCTCGAGACATCCATCATACGGCGCGCGGCGCTTGTTTGACAAACGTGTACGACTTTTTGTAGGTATTCAAAAACGGAATTATTTTTAAAATTAAAATATTACCTTATAACCGTATCACAGTAGGCACTATGATAAAATCACCCTGTCGATTTGACAACTGAAATCGTCAAGACTTATCTATATACGCAGTTACGTATATTATTTGCACATAAATACCGATGATACTATTACGGTACACAGGTTGGAATATACAATATACTTATATATATATATATTATAGCGAAACGAGTAAAATATTGAAACACAGAGAGCGTAGCAATCTCTGTTTAATCGATAAGAAGTTATTTATATTACCAAGAGATTATAGCGTATATAATATGTTATATTTGGGGGAGAATATAATGGAAGTTTGATATAAATAATGGAAGGAGGAGAGAACATGATTTTTCGTAAGAGGTAACAGGACGTATTAAGGCGGTTCAACCGATTAACTTGTAAGCGGTACACCTGAAACTAGTAGTATACCTACCTGTAAAAGTCTAAACAAACACTGTAATTGGTTTGTAAAAGTAGGTCAATAAACTAACAACATATACATATGTATATGTATGTATTAGAGAAGATATCAATGCTTTATGTTTATAATAGATAATATATTCAAAAATATATAGTGATGTGTAGGTACATGAAAATTATTTCTTTTATAAACAGACCATTTATTATATTGAATTTTGTATTCTATTTTGGTCCGTATAGTGCCTGTAATATATTCAATATGAAATGTATATTATTATGAATTAAGTAATGGAATGTATCATTCCGCGTGTTCATTTTCTGTCGTACACAATTATTATCATAAAACATTATATAACATTATAATGTGTACCTATATTAAGCATATGGGAACTGGTTTTAATTTTGAACTGCAATAACACGTCATATTTTTGTCGATTAAAAATTATACATCGAGACACAATATTATATTGTACTTATTTTGTTAATAACAATAATAATAATAATATAACGATGATAATAATTTATTACTACAGGGAAATGCGACAAAAATAATTGTTGTTTTTTTATGTTTCAATGTGCAGTACTAGGTAGCTCTCTCTGATACCAAACGATAACCGAGCGTTGTACCTATCTAAAGTACGTGGGAACTACGTAATTATGTTATAGCTGTATACTGCATAGTGTAAAGTACCTAATTAGTTATCTTCCCTTACCTAGACAATCTTCACTGTTATCACCTTCATTATTATAATAACTATCATTATGTTGTTACTTGTTTGTGATTTTAATAAATTAAATATCGTATAATCTTCCCTTGTTCGGTGTTGTAACTTTTATAATTATAACTAGGTACCGAATTTGCAAAGCTTCTGGAAATATTAATTACTTCAGTTAATCGTATAACATTTACAGTTTAATAGACACTCGAACAAGTAATTTATATATAGGTAAATATATATTATTTCTCTAGTTACCTATCCATATTTTTAGCAGAATATATCTCTAAAAATACACATACAAATAAAATGATCTTTAAAGATATTTTCTAAAATGCAAAATATCCCTATATAATAATATTTTAGGAAAGATTTTGTCAGGATAATATTTATTATTTTATTTTTTGGAATATATTTTAAATATAATTATATTTTTTATATTGTCTGTATAGATATTATTTCTAATGATTTTCTCATTCTCATCAAAAACGTTCAATATTATGTAATAATATCGCCAACATCGCCAATATGTGTATTATTAGGTGTACACATTAACAACATATTATTATCATATTTATAATGCTGTATTATCTGTAAAAATAAAATTTTAATCTTATTGTTTTTATAGTATAATAATCAAAATTATATTTTTTAGTAATTTAAATGATATTGTTATAATTTTTTGTTAACTATTACCCGAATATTAAATATTGGGAATATTTTTGGAAAAAAGAATTTGGCTTAACTTATTTGAGTTAATACTTTTCATTAACTTGCCTGTTTTGGGTAAATAGTCTTTACTCCGATCATAAAATTATGTAATTGCAATAAAATATCCGTTGTGTAGTTTTATGGCTTTTAAAACAAACGTCAGATTGACGTAGCTTAATAATAATATACACACATGATATATTACATACATACTGAGTGTTCATCATTTTGGTACCTACTAGTTTCAATTTATATTTTATTGTTATATAAAATTCTAAAACAAATATTAAAAACCATTGTAGTCAAAAACCCAATTTTTACAAAATTCGCTTTTCCCCAACCCAAAATTGGTTTTTTCAAACACATTTTCATATATTTATGATTATTGTTTTGTTAGTGAATTACCTTTACCGTAAATACATAATTGCAAGGGAAGTGCATCAAATCCTTGGTACATGTTCACCTACCACACTGACTACAGGTTTTCTAAGCTAAAAATAATGATATTTATGAGACATAAGAGTATATCACAAATATTTCATAAATATATAATATCCTAATTTGAATGATTATTTTTATGCTCTGCATTTATCAATGTACGACAAATTACAACAGAAAATGAATAAATAAAATATCCACATAATAAATATGTATATTCAACAGTACGAATTATATAATCAGTGAAGTTAATTGACCAGACTTCGGATTAAAAATATACAATAATTATTAATTTATCATATACTTACTTAAATCTCTTGAAATTAAATTGTCAACATAAAATAAATTGATAATATAAACCTATAATTTTTCATAAACATAATTGTTACCTATTTAAAGACAAAATGTATAAATATATAAACAGACTCTGTAAAGAAACATCTATATATTATAGATAATTATATAATAATTATCTATAAATAAATACCTATATCTACCTCTATACAAATAATATAATACTATAACAAGAGTTAATATCTCAAATTTGTGTTGTGGCCTTGCGTCACGTTGATTTTAAAACCGATTTATGAAATTAAAAGAAAACTATAAATTCTACTTTATTACTGTACGTAAATGTATGAAGTATATAATATACTCGTAGCTATTATTGATAGGTGACGATTGAGATAAAATTCCTATATAATGGAATAGTTTATGAAAATGAAACGTTTCAAAGTTAATCTCTATACTTTATAGCATTATTATTGTTAATATTATGATGTTACAACATACATATACGATCATTGATTGTTATTTTATTTTTTAATAGCACCTATAAAAAGTACGCACTTATACCTATTGAATAATAACAAAACTTGAAAATATAACCAATCGTAGGTATATGTACCTATATGCTAATATTATATGAACATATGTCATGTTATACATATATGCCCATCAAAATGTCACCGGTGCAACGGGCGATAAATACCACCACTAGTAAATTTATACCGGGAGGTAAAAAACGCCCGATAACTATATGTATTTATGTATTTTTTATTTATGGCATAAAAATGAATATAAAATTGTAATTAGACTTGTTAGACAGTTCCTGATACTTTTCATGTGAAATTCATTTTATTAGTCCGTTTTCTAAAGTTGTTGACGACTCCTTTGGTGGATAAACTTATTATTATTTTTTTCATTTTTTATATTTAAGTAATTCTGGTTGTAAAGCTTTGACTACAGACTTTAAACATGAATTATTTGTGATTTATTTTCCAATAAATGTCCAACCGTATGCAGTTGAGGTATATATGAATGTTATTGGATCCTTAGAAAGGGTTTTTATCATATGTAGTGCTGGGCATGAATTAGCACCACAATACTTATAGCAGAATAATGTTTAAAATAATTTCCAACAAACTCCAACAATGTCCAACAATTTCGATATTTTTTTAAGTTGTACTAACCTTGTAGTGCCAGTTTTACGTAGGTTAACTATGTTATAAACATAAGGGTCCTGCCACACCATCGCGTTTTACGCGCGACCATAAATCGCGCGATCCCGTCTCAAATCGTAAGAACATGTATTATAATGGAACGCGCCATACCAACGCGTTTTTGTCGCGGTCCGCCGCGCGACCAAAAATTGAATCACTGCATGTCGACGTTTTGGAGCGTACGCGCGTTGGTCGC
>JAIPRL010012549.1:0-11878 GCA_025469235.1 Pemphigus obesinymphae | reverse complement strand
TTTAGTTATTAAAAAAAAATGGAAAGTATGTTCTTTCTATTAATATTATGTCACTGTAATTTCATGATATCGAGAACAATAATTATTAAATAGCAATCAAAGATATTTCCCTCTATTTGTTATCACCATTGTTCTGATCAAATTGTTTAATTTGGAGGGAAAACTGAATAGCAAATAGTGTTTCAATAGTTATAAATTCAAACTTGTTATATTTACTGAAAAGACACTATTGCAGGACTTGATGTTTTTCCCCCATTAGCCATCGAATGTTCTGGACTTCTATTTGATGTACTACGTAAATAATACAAGTAAAATAAATTTGTAAAAATTTAAGAAGAGGTTCCCCGTAAGTTGGTGAAAATTACATTTTGAAAATATTTTTTAAAATTTAATTACGAAAAATAATATGTACAAGTATAAGAAAATTGTAATTGTACGAAACCGTATATTTGCCGTTTTTACCTCATTTTTTCGTAGTTTTTCCTTACGCATTCAAAAACTATTGAGAAAATTTAATAAATTACCTCTCTAAAGTACCAACTAGATGCAATTTGCTACCGGAAACCGGGTAAGTTTGTAAAGATCGGAGCACTCCTTCTGGTAGAAAAAGTGTTTACAGAAAAATAAAATAATTAAATAATTAAAAAAAAATAAAAATAAACATCATTGTAAAACCAATAGCTCCCTCGCTACGTTCAGAATCTAAAAGTACTTCGCGTATCGTGCATACGGTATGGATATTCAATAAACATTTAAACATTTATTAAACCTTGTATGCAACCTTTAAATATAATGTTTAACATTAAATAAACATTTAATAAACATTAAATTTGGTTTGATCGAATGTTGCTAAGCCTTTTTAAAATTATATACATTTTCGGGTACCCAAGATTGTAAAACAAGGTAGTTATGAAACATAATTAGTAAGCTTATTTTATTTTTTTAAATAAACATTCTATATGTTATATATTATAGTATACCTTTCTGCTTACATATGAATAACTTTTATAAGTATTAAGAGAACGCTATATCGACCATTTTTAAGGGGTTCTGTATAGGCAACTTTTTAGAAGTTTTTTGAATTATTAAAATTTAACAATTAAAAAGCCGGTCAGTAGGGGATGTAAGCACTTGGCTCGTTGGGTGTCAGTAAGGATGGATGCAATTTGCAACTGGACAGGGTACTCTTGGTGGATGTATTGCATTTGAAAGCAATGATAAATCATTGCATTCAATAAAACGATTCTGAGATTAGTTTCGGTGTAGTATACACAACTCTTAATATTAATTATATACTCAGTACCTACCTATGTTTTACATTACACTGAAGATCAAACTATGTAAAAATAAATATGATTTAGTGTAACCTTATGTATATAAAATAAACATCATTGTAAAACCACTAGCTCCCTCGCTACGCTCAGAATCTAAAAATGTTAAAATATATTTTAAAAGTAATTAAAAATAATCTCATATCAGTATCGCATTTGTTGTAGTTGTGTAATCGCGATATTTGTTCTAAAAACAAGTTGTTTCAAAAACTACTTGTGGCTTTCTTAACACAGTTTACTAAAAATTATTATAAGAGAGAAATAATTACCCTTAATAAAATATAAGATGTTTAACTAAGACTGAGCGTAGAGGTTTTGGTTGATAAGTAATTTAAACATCTAAAATTTGCGATTGAAAAATGTAAAATTTCCAAATTTTCAAATTAAAAAAATTTAAATATTATTTTAACTAAAAAAACTTTATGTATGTCCAATGGTCCAATCGTTTATAGTTTATATTCTTATTTATCATATTCTATTTATATTTCAAATTTACAATAAATAGGGACGATTACGTCTATTCATACAGCTATTATGTTCCCGTCCCGATACAGCTAGTCTATGTGGACCTTTAGCCGAGTGACTTGCATTTAAGTCACCGATAAAAATTGTTGGTAGTGTTTGATCCATTTTTGTCAATGTTGATATAAATTTGGACATAAATACTGCTCCCACATACTATTATCACGATGAACCACTTTGAATTTAAAATGTTCTGAATACAACTTCTTCGATATTTTTCTACACCGAATGTGCTAATATTTGATAATATATTTTAGGACACTTACGATATGCAATTGCTATGAATTAATATTGGACCGACAAGAATGTACTTCGACATACCTATTACTTTTATACCCGATATGATATTGTATGTATATTAAGTTGCCTATTACATTAGATATAAGGGAGTAAAATGTATATCATAGAATAATATAATAAATTAAGTTCTTCATAATTGTGTTACTATTTTGTCATTATTATAGATAAGTACTGGTAAAAATATTGAAGTAAATTGTGATCGAAGTGAGCTGTTTTGTAATAGGTAGTTACAACCGAAAGGCAGTTGTTTACTATGAAAAGAGTTGGTTGAAGTAGGTATATTGTTTGAAAATACGAAAACGGAAAAACCTACTTATTAAAATATTGATTAAAATTAAAGATGTTGATTTTCAACAGAATATTAGGGTTACCTCCGGCGCGGCGTGTCGTGTTGTTTAGTTTTTCCATTAATGTAATCGCTGACAACATTTCCATCAAGCGTTCACTAATCACTAATCACTATCGGTATTTATGATTTATTCCGCTAATATGTTTAATACCTCCACGGTTTCCTCATGCCTGTCGTAGAAGTCGACTAATTGAGGTTGCGTCACATCGATAGCCGGCATAAAACTTGTCAAAAAGGTATGAGTAGTCTTATAACGAATATAGGCGAGTTTCCCCATCTCGGATGTTCGCGGGGAAAACAAAATTGCGTACTTCGGTGTGGAGATAGCCTAAGGGACCAAGTGACCAGTACCAGCCTGACAGCAGCTGCGGTAGCTGTTCTATCAGTTATATATGCGTGTCTTTTGTGTAGGGAAAGCACCAAAGTGTTTTAGGTTAGATTCGCGCTTGAGTACGCAGGATGGGTTCACAGTGAGAGTAGGTACGTGGAATGTAGGAACATTGACAGGTAGGAGTAGGTAGTTAGCAGACGTTTTGAAGAGGAAGAATGTGAATATTTGTTGTGTGCAAGAAACAAAGTGGAAAGGGGAGGAAGCAAGGGAATTTGGTGAGGGGTATAAAATCATATGTTCAGGAAGGACTAGTACAAGGAATGGTGTAATTGTGATATTATTTTTACCTCTGCCTACCGCATTGAACTGTATTAGGGTCCGGAATTATGCGTTCTTAACAGATAATAAATCAATTTACTTTAACAGTTTATTTATACAATTTTTATATTTTTCATATATTTTTTATTATTTGTTATTATATTATTTTAATTTAAAAGGAATTTCAAATTTTTAATAAAAAATTTAATTATTCACTTATAACTACATTTGTTTATATCTCATTTGTTTTGTTACATTAAACGAGCTGTATGAACATTTAGTTTATGTAATTCACATAGTATAATAAATTCACATATAATAAAAAATGTAAGGTATAAATAAACTGTTAAAATAAATTGTTTATTTGATGTTCACATTGCCGATATTCCATGTATAAATATATTAACATCTTTATATTATATAAAATACAAATCAACAATACATAATACATATTTTTATTATGAGTTATAATCAAAATAAACAACTGAATTATTATTTTAGGTACTTGTATAATATTACATGCGAACATTTTATTTGTGTACATTTTTTTATCAATATAATACTCATTGAATTATTGAATTCATACTATCCAGTGAGTGCAGGATCGTATTATAATATTATCTTATTTTTTTTTTCATTCACATGGCTTGATGGGTGCTACACATAAGCACATTTGATTCTCATCACATTCACAAGGGCAAACAAAATTACGGTCACGTGAACGACGTCTTCCCTCTGAAATAATTTGTTTAGTTATTTATATGTAATATACTCGTATGCTAGACAACAATTTAAACATGGATAGAATGATATAGAAAGAGAAAGTAAATTGTTTAGTGTATTGAGTGTAGGGTCTTAAATAGAACATAGGTAAGGTAAAAACTTTGAAACTTTTAGTGAACTCTCGAAAAGAGACTATATTACCTTCCTATTTATAATATTTATCATTTATATTTATAATAGATTGTATATTCAGTAAAGTGTAACAAATATTTTTCCCGTATTCAAAGGACATTGTCCATTATATATATAAATAATACCGTGTAAAATTTAGTTAAATCATATTTTTGTATTTTATAGGACTCGATTAGACACTTTCAAAAGTTCTACACTTACCACTACGCCCGCGTCTTCCTCTTTTCTCAGAAGAAAATGGATCAGTAGTTTCTAGAGGGTTTTCTGGTAATTGCGCCAAACAAGCTCCAAGTACCTGTACATAGGTCATACGTATATATATATTTCAAATAAATATAATTATAATGAAAATATTTTAAAATTATAACAAGTCATAAACAATATCATATTAATGAACATTCAATAATGACTAATATTTTATTAAATGTTGGTGGCTGTAAAATATATTTAATGGAGAAAGTTAGATAATATAATTAGTGCTGCTTTCCCACTGATTAATATTTATAGTGTATAAGTTACATTTTATTTATAGATCTCGTTTCTAATCTAACTTTTATCTATATTATTACAATAGTCATATAAAAAAAGTCAACGTTGCAAATAATGATTTTTTTAAACTCAGTTAAGTTAAATTAATAGAAAAAAATTGTAAAGTTTAAAGTCAATAGTTATTTTTTTTTTTAACGATTCAGTTAAATAGAGTAAAAAAAAACTTATTAACTTAATTGAAATTGATTTTATTGTGTACGAGTCAAATGTCAATATAACATTTAAAATATACAGTGATGTGTCGACGTCTTGTCGGTTAGTGAGGATGTATTATTATGTTAATTAAAAATACAAATTTGTGAAATTGCGAAATTCTAATATATTTTAATTTAATTTGAATGGCCTGAAAATCGTTCAAATTCCTTAAAAATATGAATATTCTTCACGTTCATGTTTTATTTGACAGAAACGAGTGGCATTCGGGTGTCTTTCATAAGATATGAACGTGAAAACATGAACGTCATTCTTTGCAAAAAATGGATATAAGTGTTAGCTTAGTAAGACAAATAGAGATTCTGAATGGTTGGCGTTCTCAACACAACTGTCCGATGCCCGTGGCCAGAGGAACCTCTCCGGCCGACAACTAAGGGTGCGATCCGATGGATGAGTGGATACCAGTAACTCGTTCTCATGATCACGTACACCAGTGTACAATGTGTATACATACTAAATATGCTAACTACACTTAATTCAATAACATAAAGAAAATATATAAATTCATATATACTTACTATATAATAAAACTCTACACAACAACAGATAAAATTTAGTAGGTATCTATTATTTTTTGGAAATACTACAATGTGTTTATAATAATTATTATTAAAATTAATGACATAAAAACGTTTCATTAGAAGGTACCTACTATTTTCTTCAACGTTTCTAACTAATATGAAAATTGATCATTGCAAATTATTACCTACCTAAATATTGTTTATTGGTGGGAAATCTATGTTTCTCTACGTTCATTTGCCAGATTATGAGAATCATTTAAAATTTTTATTTAATATATTGAATGCCAAAATGTAAAAACTGATATTGATAACTTACTACGTGTTATCAATAATGCAATATTATTTATATTTCAATTATCATTATTTCGGTTTTTAGTTTATAAGGTTCTAGTTCTAATTGTAATGAGTCAAAAATACGTTAAATACGATATTTTAAGAACCCCTAGCGTACATAATTTCACACTTATTTAAAAAAATTTAAAACTTCTGAATTTGGATTTCCTTTTGCATATTTAAATTTTGGGATGTTTTCAGCTGGATATACAATTGGGTTTTTTTTTCATGGTATTTATTTCCATTGACGCATGTTTCTATTACACATTTATTTAAAATTATATCAGTCTTGGAATCCTAATCCTTTTTTGAAATCAATGCACTTTTAGTAATAAAATCTTATGTATTTATGCCAATTACTTTTTTTTAATGACCATATCATTATTTACATTTTATGTATAAAAAAAATTTATTCTAAAAACAAATTTTATTTCATTATTTTTTACAATATTACAATTTATACTAACGGACAATAATACACTGTATACGTCAATAATAATTAAAAATATTCAATTATAAGAATTTTGTTTATGACACAATTTTATAGTGAATAATATGAATATGGATAATATGTAAAAATATTTACATTAAACATATTATAGTATGAATATCGGAATACTTACAATCAGGATGTTCACTATCAACATGACCATAATTATTATCTTCATTATGAAAGTAACAAAATTATAATATAATAATATTATATTATTATTCAAGTATAATGTTAATGATTTGCTGGCTTCGTAGTAATTATAACCAATTTTTAGTTCGTTTATAATTTATAAACATTTACTAAATCAAATATTGTCTCCCCTCAACCTTAAAACTAATATAATAAAATCACAGTAATGTCAAAACTAATTATGAAATTATGCGTCTTTACAAATAAACAATTTGTCATGAAATAAATTGAAATGAGTAAATAGTAATGTTATACTATTTTTGCGATTTGTATATGATATCATATACATATATTTGTATATCATTTGCCTATGATAAAAATAGTATAATAAATCTATACTACCATATAAAATTTTAAGGGGTTATCTACCACCACTCCTACCGAGAAAACTACAGAACCGATTTCGATGAAATTTTTTACTGTTACACAGACTTGACAGTCTGCTGAAGGTTTTAGTACCATTTTTATTAATAAAAAATAAGTATAAAATTCTTAAAAAGCTAATTTTTGGGCCTATATATATTTTTATATTATTATTCTTATTACGAGCCTAAGTGCAACACCTACCGGATGCAACTCCTTGTATGTTTAACTCCTTATTAGTGAGATTACTTTTAAGTTCAACAGTTTTTAATGCAAAACCTTGAATTTGTAACCCCATTTGGATGTGACACGTTGCAAATGTATTATTTTTTGAGTGAAACACCACATATAAGTCGAATTACATTTTAGTGTAATTCATACACCTCATATTATGTATTTTATAAGGATCAAAAATAAGTTGATGACCGAAGTTTTACGAGAAATAATAAGGTTAATTTATTTATTTTAAAAAAATTTCGCCTGCGGCAGAATTTGGTGTTCGATTTCTAGAAGATAGTCTTTCACACATAAAGTGTTTCTGTTGTAATTTGACAAAATAGATAAGTAATTCAAAAATGTATCGAACTTTCTATACTTAGATTTTTTTAAGAACTCGAACCTTACCCGAGAGTAACGGGTTTCATACAACATGCATAAATTATATTTAATAAAAATTTTGAAAAATACCATAATAATATAATATGGGTGTATTAAAATATAATAGGTACCTACTCTGCATATGTGAATTCGATTAGACTTATTCGTTCTCGAGTTCTTATATATGTGGAAATGTTTGAAAGTCCTCCCGATAATAGTTCAGCCGAATGCATTAACATAAGTATATTTAAAATTGTGAAAAATACTACGAAAGTCAGACGATTTGAAATTCATTACTCTGAGTTATAAAAAAATATAGTAAAGGTTAGGTACCTAATATGTAAATCAGTCAATCGAACTTACAGTTCTCGGTGTTTTATAAAACTATTGTCCCCAGATGGAAATCTACAAATGTCTGAAAAAAATAAAATACGAACTTGCCACAGGGTATTTTAATAGATACTCGGTAAAATATACGTAGTTCAAACGAACAGAAAAAAGTATAATAAATATAATAATAAATATTTAATAGTAAAAGTTGCAAAGATAAAATCATTTATTACGATTTCGTTCACATATCACGTACATTGGATAAACATTATTATCTCCGCAGATGTCGAGATCGAGAAAAAAAACCGCAAAATAAATAAGATCGACATAGTGGAATTCGAACCGATAGACCTGTATAGAATGTCGGCTTGACAATCGGCGCCCTATACCAATAAGCTATTTAATCGGGATGATAAACCGATCGAAATTTCTCTAATTTAAACGATTTAGATAACGGACGGTACAGTATTTCGACTCATAATATAGATAACTACACATACTGGGAACGAACGTCTCGGTCGTACAGAGACGAATATTAGACAAAGAAATGTTCAGTTGGGTGTTAAAACGTCCGGGAAATCCGATTCCGACCTCCACGGCATTGAAAAACGTCGGCAAGAGTTCGCAAATTCCGATTTTGGATTTCGAGGTGATAAGACGACGGCGCGAAAAACGCTGAAACGATATGAATATATATAAGAATATGCACAGTATGTTGCAGGTTATGTCGCTAATCGTTTTTGTCATAAATATTATAATATCTTCCCATATATGGAACAAAGTTGAAAAACATCATTTGCGAATAAACATGAGAGTGTATTTATGCAGAGTTGACGATATATTTGCAGCACAATTGTTGAAAATTGGAAATGGAACTTTAGAAAATGAAAATGGTAACATTTCTGTCAATTACACAATTGGACGAGTGGTAAATAATGTGGAAAGAAGATTTCTGCAGTTTATCCTAAAATTTTCAATCTGTCCAATAAATCTTATCAGTGGCCATGTGAAAGAGCTATTATCTCTCCGAGAAATGTAACAGTAGAATAAATCTATAACATCATCCTTCTAAAATTCGATGGAGACTCACGTGAATATCTATCTATTAATAGAGTTACATCAACAGATGATGCTATTAATTATCCACAAGAAATTCTCAATTCTCTTTCTCCTTTCTGATTTCCTCTTCATAAGCTAAAATTAAAAGGTGGTGCTCTAATTACATTATTACGTAAACTCCTGTTTATTATATATATCCTGTATATAACATGTTCATTTAAATACTGGATAATGAAACCATTAATTGAATCTTGATTCGATATTTTATTTTTGATCGATGGAGAAACTATTTTCAATTATCGATTATTCCGCCGTTATTTGTTATATACAATATTCTTTTTCAATTTTTGGTATTTCAATTAGCGGATCTATAATAGGTTTGAATATATATTCGACTAATGACCGTGTATTAACTTCGCCGTTTCTCAATACATCGTATTTACGTTTAATATTTCCTTTGGATTTGATTATTTCATATAACACTGAACTACACTCGTCCATGATTAAACTGGTAATGATATGAATAGTTGCAGGAGTAGTGATTATATAACTACAAATGTATCAAATCCTAGACGATTTCGTCCTTTATCACATTCACCATCCTTGCATATAACAATAAACGAGAACTGATCACGGTTCTTGCTGGTGACACAAAAATGTTTAAACTCTATATAAGTCATTTCACTGGCCAGCAAAAGGGGGTTAAAAAATACTTAATACTAATAATAATAATAATATATATATATACAAAAATAAGACCGTGATACGTAGGTAGCCAAAACTGTGGTGGTATAGGACGGTGATAATAGTTGGACGGTCGTGGTAGTAGACGGTGGTGGTGTTGGATAGTGGTGGTGGTGGACGATGGTTGGTGTTTTTCGGTGATAACAATAGTAACGAAAAACCGAAACATACATAAATTAAAAAAAAAAAAAAAAAAAACTACATCACTACCCGCGGAACACGCCAACAAAAACAGTGTACGGCGTTCAATCTCCGATGTTCGAACGGTCGGTCAGAAAAAACTGTACGGTCGACGATAATAGGTACACAATAATTAACATCGAATACAAAATCTAATTAAGCAGATAAGGTAAAAGGAAGAGGGGAATATGGTGATATGAATAATAATAGTGGAACGCAGACTACAAGGCGCTCTATCTCAAACATACCGCTCACCTGGAGGACACCTGGCCTTCACAAATCTATCGGTAATCGACACGGTTGGACCACCGATCGTTTAAGCAGAGTTCGGTCTGCGATTCGAACAGTGGCTACAGGAACTATGTCTACTTCTCCTGTATGTACTTCTATCACCCGTGCAGTCTTCCACGTAAGAATAGGTGTCGGCTCTTTAATAATGACCAGGTCACCCGGTTCAAGATTACGTTGATCCTTACAAAATTTTGAGCGAACTGAAATCATGTGCGAGTATACTTTTGACCATCGGTCTCAGAAATGCTTTTGAATGGGTTGCACGAGCGTCCATCGTTGTTGTAAATTAAGTCTGGGTATGGTCTGGAGTGAATGAAGGGCTGGGACTGTTATAAGGGGTTCCATCGTAAGGAAATGCCTGACGGTTCTCTTCAGGCGCTACCATGGATTTTCCTATCAACAGTTGACACTGAATGGTTCCATTGGTTTTACGTGATAAAAGATATAACGCTGCAGCGTACGCACTTTCTGAGATGTCGCAAAATCCATGGACCTCATATCTAGCTCCAGAGATGGAGCCGTTGTACGTGTATAGAATAATTAGAGGCAATTCGTCGTGGTATCGTGTCTAAGATTAGGTTAGGTTAGACACCACTACACAAATCGAACAAAAAAAAAAAAAATCTACTAGAAGACAACGAAATGGGAGAACAATGAGACCATATCAAACAAAAAATGAAATCAGGTTCACGGATATCACGGGACTAACTTACCACGTCAATCTTAAAAAAAAAAGAAAAAAAAACGTTATATAATATATAATATACTTATACATTTTTTTTATATAATAAAATTATTATTGAATTTGTACAATATTGTATGAGGGCACACTATATTTTTAACAAGGGGGTATGTTATAATATTAAGAAATATTATATTTATAAAACAATATATGTGGAACGATACTCGTTATGAAATTGCAGTTGGCATCTATAAGTGGTGCGTCAACATATTAATTAGGATATGTTTATACTTAGGTCGACTTGGAGTGGCATGGCGATTTACTACTTAGTCAGGATTCTCTTGTATCACGTCTACGAAGATTTACGGAGGAAATATTTACGGTGCAAACCGGGTAAACTACATTTACGGTACAAACCAAACGTGTATACAAGAGGATCAAAACATTTTTATACCGAGTTGTGAAAAGTGTCGTTAATATTATCAAATATCAAAGCAGTTTTCTTATTTTAAATAAAACTTAAATCCTTATCCAAAGTTTATATCATTGCATTGAATATAACTGGATCACCGTGCTCATAAAGGTAAGTGAAAATCTTATTATCCCACTATCCCCTTTAGGATTGGTAGTAAACATTTCACTTACGACAAATGTAAATAATAATATGGTCATTAAAAAAAATAATTGGCTTATTATATATAAGATTTTATTACTAAAAGTGCATTGATTTCAAAAAAGGTTTAGGATTCCAAGACTGATATAATTTTAAATACATAAAAATTAGTTAAATCAAGAGCCTAAATAAAAAAAATTACTGTTATATTATATATTATGTAACAGAAACATAAGTCAAAGGAAAGAAATACCTTGAAAAAAAAATCAAGTGTATATCTAGCTGAAAACACCCAAAAATTAAATATGCAAAAGGAAAAAAGGGTAAATTAAAATTATAGTCTATAATAATATTTTGGTAAATGTCAAATTTTATTATTGGGCAATTAAATATAAAAATTATTAATAGATACCTGAATAGTTTATATAATTTAAATATTACTTAGCTTTTAGTATTGGTAAGAAAGAATTGTCAAGTGTTTATTTTTTGATTTGATTATTACTTATTACCACGATTATTATGAAAAATATCCTACATACTAGACAGATTTGATGTTAAGGAGCAAGTTGACGTAATATTTACTGACTTTAGAAAAGCGTTCGACACTGTTGATCATGGCCTTCTTCTGAGGGAGCTTAATGCTCTTGGCATTGGT